>CM072824.1:30799083-31109912 GCA_036937905.1 Salvia rosmarinus | reverse complement strand
AACCATCCTTTTTCTTGGCGAACAAAGCAGCGCCCCAGGTGAAACACTCGGCTAATGAATCCCGGATCAAAAGCTCTTGGATTTGGATTTTGATTCCTCCAACTCTTTCGGGGCCGTCCTATAGGCGCGCCCGACCTTGGGGGGCTGATCACGGCTCCAAATCGATGGTAAATCTAGTTGTCTATCGGGAGGCGGTCTGGTAGATTTTCGAAGGCACGTCAGAAAATTCTTGGACAACTTCTATGTCTTCTACCCGCGCTTGGGTTTATCCTCTCCGTTCGAATAAACAATGAATGCATGGCATCCTTTACGGTTCATCATCCTCCATACTTTGTAGTCTTGATCAATGGGATTCTTACTCCCATGCGATCCGTGGAAATCCGTAGCTTTTGTCCGGAAAGTGAAGCGAAATTTTCCTTTCCTTACATAGAATCGTGGAATGATTCTTAGCTAACGATCCATTCCTAGGATTATGTCACATCGTCCATGGGTATTATGTTTAGATTGTTAGCGAACGCTTAAGTGATCTAATGTCGACTCTAGGTTCGAGCAAAAGTGTGTAACGATCATAATCCCTCCTATAGGCGATGAGATTCTCATATCAGGCTTGACTTTTTCGGACCTAAGGCCCAGCATTTCTACGCATGATTTTGCGATAAAGAATCTGAGCACCGTGTCGAGCGATCTTATAACGGTGGGTTGAGAGAACTCCCATACTTGCCGGTTTCCTTGTTTTGTTCGTTCTGCCTCTATCAGGCGTAGGCCCTAACTTTGAGCTTGCACCGAGGTGACAGGCACCCAGTCCTGTTGGTTCTGGTGTTACTGGCTTTATTCTTCTTCTTCTTTGGATTTGTCGCGATGGTTGCCGCCTCTTTTTATTGTTGGCGGTGGCTGCCCCATGATTCTTGAGGATGTTATTCTTGTTCTTTGCCATTGTGGTTCTTCACCACTTTGGGGTTTTGCCAGATTCTTGAGGTTGAAATTTGGGCTGTTGTGGTGGGGTTGGTATATAGCCAATGGTGAGCATTGCAGTTGGTTCGACCTTATATCCGAGCGTGACCTTTGGCGGTGTTGGCGTAATGCCCTTTTGCCTGCACTTGTAACGGCTCGCCACGTTTGCGTGCACACTCCCTTGTGTGCTCTATGGCATCTAGGGCATTGTGGTGCCATCAAGCATTCTGCGGTCCCCTTGCGGTGGAGCATAATTGCTCTCTTCGACTCTGTCCTTCTTTGCGCCGCGTTTCCCTGCCATGGGCACTGTGACTTCGTCCCCATAGCTCTCGCGGTTGTTATTCCAGCGGTTGGGTTCCATTTCCCTTTTCCTCATCCAGTATTGTGTGTCGGGCCGACACCGACTTATCCTCGGACATTGCCGCCTCGATATCTAAAGCTCGTGCGAGAGCTTGATGTAAGATTAGGTCTCCATGGTGAGAGACATCCGTATCTCCATCCTCGGTCCGACTGAACTTTTCCGATATTTTCAAGTCGGTGTCCACATTACGGTGCATATCTCGACATCTCGCGAAAGTGCGATCGTAGTCGATCGCAGACAATCTTTCTTGCTTTAGCGGGAAAAATTCTGCTCCTTTTCCTCTTATAGCTTTTAGGGATGTATTTCTCATCGGTTCCTCTTAAAGTCCTCCATGAGAACTCCTCAGTATTCGTGATAAGGTCTTTTACGGCCTCCACGGAGAAGTCAATTTGGTCGATCGGTGGAAATGTATGACGACCTTTCACATGCCGTGCATCTTAAAAGTAAAAATCAGTTCAATGGCTCTAACTATTGCTAAAACTTACGGCTTCGCTTTCCATTAAAGACCGGTGGGTTTTGCCTCGGGAATAGTTCCTCGATCCTTCGTTCGGGTTGCGGTGGGGTGGTTGGGGAATATCCTATTCCTCTTGCTCGGGATTCTACCCTCCTCTAGGTCTTCCCTCGACCTCTGGGTTCTCGTTCGGGTTTCTTCTCGGGGCATTACATTATATAAAACATATCATTGTCAATCACTCAGCGCTTTCATAGCTTAATATACATAAGATTTTCATAGCCCCTCATAAGCGATATCAAAATAAAACAACTCATCCCTAACATAGACAATTTGTGTAAAAGCCCCACTTAGGTCAAATATATAGATAGGTAATAAAGGTGCATCAAAAGCAGATGTTCACATCGAGAATCACTGAGAAAAACAAAGCGACAACGTTTCGGGCCCTGCCTCGAGAAAAAAAAGATTTTGTTACAGAACCATGAGTGCGAAATATAAAAAGAAAAGCTAGCACATGCTGGTCGAAAATGAATTTTAATTAAAGCGTCGCCTAACGTCTTCACGGGCTCCCCCACTCTCGCGTCTTCCTCGGGGTCCTCATCCTCTTCCAGGTCGTCTTACTCCGTCAGATCGTCCTCATAAGGTCGTACCTGGATGGTCTGCCTGCCAAGCTTCCATCATCGGTATGTCGCGGAGGTCCAAAGTTATCCAGCGCCGTACAAGTCGTAGTTGTGGCGGATCGGATGTAGCATACTCGGGTCGGTCATAGCCATTGAAGGCATCGATCGCTCATCCATGTTGTCCGTGGAAGGGCTCTTCTCTTGGGGCGGCGGATCGGACCTTGAGTGGTAGAGGCGGTGGCGGCGGACGTCTTGGGTGTCAGCTGCTGGTGGCGAGGCAGGCTCTCCCGAGCTCTAGGGCGTCTTGCCCATCTACCTCGTACATCTGCCCTCGTCTATCGAGTGCAGGTATATCCGGATCGACTGTCTCGGAACCTCAAGGTATAGCCACTCTGGCGACTCATCACATGAGTGTACTCCGTGGAGGAGATAGGGTCCCATAGGTGCGGCTCATAAATCATGTACACGTAAGTCGGATGACTTACGAACACGGAAGCAGATCCCCAATCAAATCATAGCCTCGGGGCATACGATAAATGTAATCTCCGATACCTCTCGGGCATAACCATCCATGTACAAGGGAGTATAGCTAGGAGTCGCTTGATGCCATCATAGTCGGTTCGCCGTAGGCTGGGCGTTCTCCCAGTAGAAGGTGTCATGACTTCGCCTAGGTCTTCGCGGCGCACATCCAACATTCGATAGGTGCGCATCAGCTCCTCGGGTGTGGCATGAGTCCTACCCTCCTCCTAGCGATATAGCGCATCTCTCCATCTGCCGCGATCAAAACTAACGTAAGTCGACTATAAATCGTCTCAAAGCAGAAAAGGCGACATAACGAGAAGCAACTAGGTTGGAACTAAACAATCCATAAGGTAGGCAACATCATAAGGTACTACACATATTACAACTTACCTTCTTAGTCTTACCCAAGCGTATACATATAGACTAATGAAATCTTACTATATATATACTACGAGATCCTTGTATTATACCAAACACTTAAACTAGAATTCAACAGACTCTATCATATTCTGGAGACAGAATTAGGGATTCTGTTCTTCATAATAAATGAAGGTCAATGCGTTAGGATGCGCGGTGAAAACCATCGTAAATCGAGTCTAACGAAGAGATCTAGCTAAAACAAATTTACTGCGCAGTGTAGGAAATTTGCGCGATCGTCCAAAATGTAAATCGAGGCGTATGTCGACGTGTCGTCTACCATATTCAGGTCTTTAGGTTGAGGCTGAACATTACGAAGCCGTAAGTGGCGTCCATGTCATGGCCTATGTCGCGATTACTCATGTCAAAGTGTGAGGCTGTTGGCGTCGTTCATCTTCAAGGTTGAGGTCGTCCTTGTTCATCCTTCTTGCTCGTCTTTCGTTGCCCGTGCTCGAGGATATCATCACTTTCATTCTTCCTATCGTTCTTTTGTTCTTGTAAGGAAAAAAAGTTCGTACTTCTATGTTCTTTCACGATCGTGAGCATGCTCCTTAGAGTCAGGTTAGTCTCGTGATAACATATCGTTCATCATAAACAAAATTTTGAAAGATTGGAAAATAAAGTCTTGTTTGAGAATTTTGGAAATATGATTTCAAAATGACAATCATGATCAACTCATTTACATATCAAAAATGAATTCATTCATTCCATGTTGATCATTGACTCAATACCACCATATACTTCCATCTCGACATTTGAGTATTAGCATCAATACTTATTGGTTTCAAACGAAGGTTTTGGAAAAACTTTCTTGCTCGAACTTCCATTTCCATCATCAAAATTTTCATAATAACATAATCTTTCAAAAGTTCTTCCAACTTGCTCATCATGTAAAATTTTCCATTTCATGAGTTTGAGAAAGAAATCGATTACCTTTTTCGGTTCGACCCGCTCCGGACTACCGGATGGAGGCGACTAATACTAGGAGTAGTATTTTAGGGTTACATGGCTAAAATAAAGATGCTATAACATGGTATAACGATAAACTAGAATAGTCTCGCTTGACATAATATAAGATAATGTCATAACGATTTAAAGGGTTAGGCCATTGGACCCCAAAATCTTAACCATGGTCGATGGACCTCAATAGTTCATAACCATAAAGCATAAATAAATGAGTTGAGTGTAGCGGCGGAAAGTGTGTGAATACATATATGACGATATGCATTGAGTGAAAACCACAAATTCTAGATAAATTGGTCGAGGACACGGACTCCTCAACACATTCCCATCACCATCGTGAGCTCAACTGCACGTTTAAAACAAACATGCGGGGCTAAGTATAAGAAATTGCACTCGGTGGACTTATGCGAAAACATTTGATATAAGATTACTGTTGCCGATATCGGAGTAAGTCGCGATGGGTTTTAGTTGAAATGCGCTTGTGCTTATCAAAACATTTTTAGTTCATAAACATAGCTCGGCGAGCATTTTCTTGGTGTGTATGGTCCG
Organism: Salvia rosmarinus; assembly: GCA_036937905.1. Taxonomy (NCBI): domain Eukaryota; kingdom Viridiplantae; phylum Streptophyta; class Magnoliopsida; order Lamiales; family Lamiaceae; genus Salvia; species Salvia rosmarinus. The sequence goes on along the minus strand of CM072824.1, from coordinate 31,105,078 downwards.
TATCTCATAGTAACAATTCATATGATATTAAAAGTTAAGCGTCGAGAGGAGGCCTCCGTCTGACGCGCCGTGATCGGCCGTAATCCGTCGACCTACGATCGCTCTCCTGAGCATATGTTAACATTGCGATAGTTCGACCTTCAGCGATCTGGCGGGCATTTATCATCCGTCACGGGACCCGACATTTAAAAGGTTGGCGCGACCCAAATGACATAAACTGTCGTAATAAAGTTCGACCATCGCGCGACCTACGGGCATAACGGATAGGATCCATACACAAAGCGAGAATATTTTTGCGGTGTAATCGAGTAAACATTGTCAGCGGTTGTAGAATAGGCATTGTAAATAAACTCATTTTGGAATAACGATAAAGTCACATCTTAGTGGGGTGAAAAAGGCCCGCATTTTGAAGATAAAGCCCACGGACTATGGTTTGTTGTAATTTGAGTCTAGGTTCGTTAAATGCGTCGATATCCGATCGTCGCGTTTGCGTCACGCCTTCTGGCGAGGCTTTAGTCGTCGCTCGAGTCTCGAGACTTTCAAAGCTAAGATAAACTTGATATCTTATTTCGATGTAAACTGAATTCCTCGATGAATTGATACGTTTCAATCGTATATAATTGAATTATTCTCTTTCGCCGAGATCGTTCGGCGTATAAATCGTTTTCGATATCTGGTTCATTTGTGAAACCTTTTCTTACTAATGAGGTGTCATACTCAATTAGTATATCTTCACAGCGTACTAACGTGTTTATAAATCGTATAATCGTCGTTTGACTTAAAAAGTCGCGAAGTCGACAACAGTCGACAAAAGTCGACAATTTTGACTTTCGAATAGTAATTTCTTACTATTTCGTTTTATAAATCGAATTTGATCGATTTGAAAACGTAAAGTCCTATTTCTCGATTTATCACGTAAATCAAGGACTTATAAAGAATTTCGCATTTAATAAACCCTTTTATAAATTAAACGCGTATTTTTGATTTTAAAAAAATAATCGGTTGTCTCAAACATAGTAATCTATGTTTATAAAATTTTATAAAATTCAAATATGTCCAGAATATTAATTAAACATATATTTTATTAATAAACTGAATTAAAAAGGATTTAAAATCCTTATTAATTATCGAAAATCTCGATAATTAATTTAAAAATACTAAATGACTTTTGAAAAATTTTCTAAATTAATATAGTGTATTATTATACACTATGGTCCAGAATATGAATTTATAAAATCCATATGATATTGTTTGCCATTTATTAGTATATATACATATATATAATTCGGTAATTCCATATAATATGGAATAATTATCCAAAAATTTCCAAAATTGATATACACATAGTATAATATCCCAACATCAATATATATCATAAATATAACCTATAGTTCATCATAACCATTCATTCAACAATATATAGTAATATTCACGGTAATTTCAAGATAATTACCCAATAATTATCAAACAATTTCTAAAAATTCTAAATAAATTCTAATATGATTAAACATTATACTATAACATTGTAACATCATAATATTAACCAAACCAATTTAAATCGTCACCATATGAGCTTGTAAGCTCTCGAACTTTTCGATTTTAATTAGGGTTTGGTTTCAAAATTCAACAATTATATACTATGTTTATATACTATAGTATACTAATATAACATCATAATATTTATCAAAACTAATTAAATCATCACCTTCAAGAGCTTGAAGCTCACGGTTTATTTGATTTAAATTAGCATTTGATTTCCAAAATTCAACAAATTCATACAACACATAAACAATATACTAAAGCATTAATACACCATTGCATGATTAAAATAAAATCATACACACACCTATACATTTAAAAGCTCACGGTACTATTTAGAAATCAAGCATATGGTTTCAAAATTCTAAATAAATCATAGAACATGTAATCGAGGTTCTAAAGCATTAATATGTCATTACATGCTTGAAATAAAATTAGTCACCAAGGTTTGATTATAGAAGCTCGCGGTATTTTCATAAAAATACCTAGGGTTTTCAAAATTTTCTAAATGATACCATATGAACTCTAAACATGATATAGATCAATAATCCATGCTAAAAACATTTAAAACATTCGGTCATCATGGTAACATTTTATACTATTTTGAAATTTATACAAACACATACTATGGTTCGAAAATTACCTATACATACTAAATCCTTAAAAACATGTCATATATGATAACCTATGTTCATTTCAACATATATGCTCATATTTTTGTAAATAAAACATCATAATCAAAATGTAAACACTAGCTCATGCTCAAGAACATTTAAACACATATGTATACATACACAAGATTTTCGAACACACATACATATATATATAAAACAGTTTCGAAAATTCCTATAATAAGGGGATGAGAATCGAAGCTATGGTTCTTCATTTACCTTGAAATAGTTATGGAGTCCAAGAACAAAGCTAGGTATCAACTTAGTGAAGAAAATGGAGAGGAGAATGGAAGAGAAAAATTTTAAAAATGAGAGGAGGTGCTCTCGGTTTTTGGGCGAAAATGGGAGAGAATGGAGAGTGAAATGTGATTAGAGTGTTTGAGATGGAATGGAGTGTAGTAGAGGGTGAAGAGTGGAAGGGTCTCCTATAATATCTCTCTCTCTCTCTCGATTTTTAGCAAGAAAAGGGGCAAAAATCTGATGCAATGATGAGGATTATAGTGATGATTAGGAGTGTTAAAAGGTAAGCCATCATTGGTCGATTTAAAGGTGGAGTGCATGCTTGTTCTCTATGGGGTGGCCGGTGCATGGGGGGTTTAAGGGCTGATTTAATTTTAATTTTGTACCTAATACATTATATATATCATAGTATGATCATAGATATATAATACATGCCATAAAATAATTAAATCATCACATAGCTATATAATCAAAATTATCGATCAAAATTGAAAAAAATAGGATTAAAATTATAAATTACACCTATTATTGATACTCATGTAATTTTAGATCATATATATCATAATATATGATTTAGATATTAAATAATAGCATAGGATAAAATTATTGCATCATTTAATGAAATAAAACCTAATTTGAATTTAGGGTTTGAAATTTAAAAGCGAAACCATCGAGTTCTATGGTTAAAATTTGATTTTAATGCTTAATAATATCCATATATATCATAACATATAGTTTAGATACCATATGATAATTTAATGGTATCATTTCATGTGAAAAACCATAATTTATAAGATTAGGGTTTTGAAAATCACTAGAAAATAATCGAATTTTAAATGCTAAAATTTGATTTTAATATTTATTAATACTGTAATTATATAAAATAATAATAGGAAATTAATTATAATAATTTCTGAGCATTAAACTCATTTTCAAAGCGTCTCTAGGCGTTGGCGTTAACGTCTCAAACGTTCAAAATCGACTCGTCTCAAAATGGTGCGATAAGTTCATACTTACTAAATAAATAAATATAATTTATTATAGGAAAATAATATGGAATTTCAATCCCAAGCTTCTTGCTCGAGAAAATTTCATAAAATCTTTGGCGTTCGATCTGCGTTCGACGTTAAAAAAATATTATTTCTTAAATATTCATAATTATTGTGAATTTATAAATGTCGCGACCCATTCCGGACCAACCGGATGGAGGCGACTAGTACTAGGAGTAGTACTTTAGGGGTTACATGGATAAAATAGAGATGCGTAAAAATAAACTAACATGCTTGAGCAGAATATGAGATGATGTTATATTGTTTTGAAAAGGTTTGAGCCATCGGACCCCAAAACTTGGCCCGATCCGATGGACCTCAATAGTTTAAAAACATAAAGCGTAAATAAGGGAGTTCGAGTATAGCGGCGGAAAGTGTGTGAATACATATATGACGATATGCATTGAGTATAAACCACAAATTGAGTAAATCGGTCGAGGACTTTGGACTCCTCAACACTTTCCCATCATCGCCATGAGCTCGACTGCACATTTAAAACAAACATGCGGGGCTAAGTACATGAAATTGCACATAGTGGACTTATGCGAAAACATTTGATAGATTTGGATTCTGTTGCCGATATTGGGTAAGTCGCGAGGGTTTTAGTTAAAATGCTTGTCTTACCAAATCATTCGGTTAAATAAACATAGCTCGACGAGCATTTTCTTGGTGTGTATGGTCCATATCTCATAGTCACAATACATAATAATAAATAAATAAGCGTCGAGAGGAGGCCTCCCGTCTGACGCCGTGACCGGCCGTAATCCGTCGGCCTGCGGTCGCTCTCTGCAAGCATATGTTAACACGGTATAGTTCAACCTTCACGCCGATCTAGCGGGCATTTATCATCGACACGGGACCCGACATTTAAAAGGTTGGGTGCTACCACAACAAATGATATAATAGTTCCAACCATCTCCACGACCTACGGGCATAGCGAGATAGGATCCGTACACAAAGCGAAATATTTTTGGCGGTAATGCGTAAAACATTTGATAGCGGTTGTAGAATAAGTGTTGTAAATAAACTCATTTGAAATAACGATAAAGTAACTTTTAGTGGGGTGAAAAGGCCGCATTTTGAAGAAAAAGCCCACATTTGAGAGAGAAAAAGCCCCACGGACTATGGTTCGTTGTAAAAGTCTAAGTTTGTTCGTTCGTCGAAAATCCGTCATTGCGTTTGCGTCCGCGCTTCTGGCGAGGTTTTAATCGTCGCTCAAGTCTTTCGAGACTTTCGAAAACTAAGATAAACTTGATATTTCATATCGATGTGGTGAATTCATAGTGGATTGAAGCGTCTCTATCTGCGTATCGATTGACTTGTTCTCGTTCGCCGAGATCGTTCGGCGTATAAATGCGTTTTCGATATATGGTTTCATTTGTGAAATCTTTTCTTACTAACGGTGTCATACTCAATTAGTATATCTTACAGCGTCTTGACGTATTTATAAGCGTATAATCGTCGTTTGACTTGAAAAGTCAGCGAAGTCGACATTGATCGACAAAGTCGATGATTTTGACTTTTAAAATAGTAACTTCTTACTATTTTGTTTTATAAATCGAATTTGATCGATTTGAAAGCGTAAAGTCCTATTGCTCGATTTATCTTGTAAATCGAGGACTTATAAATATTTTCGCATTTTAATAACCCTTTTATAAATAAAAGCGTATTTTGGTATTTTAAAGCGTTATAAAATGAGCGTTAGTCTCAAACATAGCAATCTATGTTTATAAAATTTTGTAAAATTTAAAACTGTCCAGAATATTATTTTAGTTAATTTTCATTAATAAACTGTTTTAAAAGGATTTTAAAATCCTTATTAATTATCGATAATTCAGATAATTAACTTAAAAATATAAATGACCTTTGAAAATTTTCTAAATTCATATAGTGTATTATTATACACTATGGTCCAGAATATAATTTATGAAATTCATATAATCTTGTTGCTAATTATTTATATATATACATATATATATTTCGGTAATTCAAAATAATAGGGAATAATCATCCAAAATTCCCAAAATTGATATATACTCATTATAACATCCCAACATCAGTATATAATATTTATATAACCCATAGTTCATCATAACTATTTATTTCACAATATGTAACAATATTCACGGTAATAATAAGATAATTACCAAATAAATAGCAAACAATTTCTAAAATTCTAAATAAATTCCAACATCATTAAACATTATATTATAACATTGTAACATCATAACATCAACCAAACTAATTTAAATCGTCACCATATGAGCTTGTAATGCTCTCGGCTTTTCGATTAAATTTAGTATTTGGTTTTCAAAATTCAACAATTATATACTATGTTTATACACTATAGTATAGTAATATAACATCATAATATTTATCAAAACTAATTAAATCATCACCTTATAAACAACAAGCTCACGGTTTGTTTGATTTAAAATAGTATTTGATTTCCAAAATTCTAATTAATTTACACAATGCATAAATAATATACTAAAGCATTAAAACACCATTACATGTTCAAAAATAAAATCATACATCAACATATATTTTCCAAAGCTCTCGGTATTAATTAAATTTTAAGCATATGATTTTCAAAATTCTAATTAAAACATATAACATATAAACAATACATTAAAGCATTAATATGTCATTATATGCTTAAAATAAAAATTATACACCAAGGTCTTTATTTAAAAAGCTCACGGTATTTTTAAAAAAAATAGCTAGGGTTTTCTAAAATTTCCAATTATCATACCATGGTTTAAATCATAACATATAAACAATAATACATCTTAGAAAATATTGAAAGCGTTCGGTCATCAACATTTTATTTTAACATTTTGAAAATTATTTTCAAACATATCATATGGTTCGAAAATAATATAACATCTAGATCTATTCAAAAATCAAATGAACAACAACATATGATTATCTAAGCATACATTTCATATATTTTTCAAATAAATCATCAAGAACAACATCTCATGCTCTAGAACATTTAAAACATACATATACATACATATAGCATTGAACATACACATGTATATATACAAAGCAGTTTGAAATTTTCATGAAATAAAGAGGAAAAATCGATGCTATGGTCTCATGTTTACCTTAGAAATGATATAGGATTAACACAAGAAACAATAGTGTAGCTAGGTTTGGAGGAGAAATGGAGAAGAATGAAGAAGAAGAGCTTTGAAAATAATGGGGAAGAGGCTCTCGATTTTCTGCTGAATGGGAGAGGAAAATGGGTGAAAAATGAGTTCAAAATAGTGTAGGAGGTGTGTATAGTGAAGAGTGGGTGAATGGGAAGAGTCTCCTAGTATCTACCTCTCTCTCGATTTTTGGCGAAAATGGCACAAAATCTGCAGCAATTTAATGGCAATATGGATGATCATTAGGCTAGTGTTAAAAAGGTGTTCATGCATTGGGGTGAAAAAGGTGCATCATTGGTTGTGTAAAGGGTGTGGCCGGCGCATTTAGGGTGTTATAAGGGTGATTTAATTTTTTTTACACCTTAATACTATATATTAATCATAGTATAGGTCATAGATATATAATACTGACCATTAAAATAATTAAATCATCACATAATGCAACATTTGAAATTCAGAGTCAAAATTATGGAAAAATAGGAATAAAATACAAATTACACCTATTATTGATACTCATGTCATTTTCGTTCCAAATATACACATATATATCATAATATATGATTTAGATATCAAATAATATCATAGGATAAAATTATAGCATTATTTAGAACATATAAAACCTAATTTGAAAATTAGGGTTTGAAATTTATAAAAACTGAAACCTTGATTTTAATGGATGAAAATCTGATTTAATAGCTTAATAATATCCATATATATCATATTATAAAGTTTAGATACCATAGGATAATTTAATGGTATCATTTCGTGTGATAAAACCATAGTTTATAAACTTAGGGTTTTGAAAATTTCAATATCAAATTATCGAGTTCAATAACTCAAAAATCGATTGTTAATAATTATTAATACTGAAATTATATAAAATAATAATAGGAAATTAATTATTATAATTTCACGAGCATTAAACTCATTTTACAAAGCGTAAACAGGCGTTGGCGTTAACGTCTCAAAAGCGTTCAAAATCGACTCATCTCAAAATGGTGGTAGTAAGTTCATACTTACTAAATAAATATATTCCTTTTAATAAAGGAATTAAGATGGAAATTAATTCCAAGCTTCATTTGCTCAGAAAATTTCATGAAAAGGCGGCGTTCGATCGCGTTTGGCGTTAAAATATATTATCGAATCATTTCGTAATATTTCGATCCTTTAATTCACAATCCTTAGTGAATTATGAAAGGAATTCGTTATAACGATATCGTATCGAAATCACAAGGTTCGATGTCGTAAAAAGATAATATCTGGCAAAAACCACAATTACGGGTTTAGAAAACCGTGTCGTATATTCGTTTCTTTGGAATATTACATTCCACCCCTTACGAAAAATTTAGTCCGAAATTTGTATACCTTTAGAAAAATAAGTCGGGGTATTTTCTCTCATTGCTTCTTCAAGCTCCAGCGTGGCTTCTTCGTATCAAGTGGTGTCTCATGACACTTTAACTAACGGAATCGACTTGCTCAAGTAGTTCTTTGAACTTTGTGGTCAAGTATGGCTGCGGGTTCTTCCTTATAGCTCATGTCGGCTCGGGGATCACGTCGTCTTGGTGAATCACGTGCTTTGGGTCGTGAGCGTATTTTCGTAATTGTGAGGCGTGAAAAACATTATGGACATTCCACAGGTTTGGCGGAAGAGCCGACCTATAAGCTCTTGGACCTATCCTTTCTAGGATCTCATATGGTCTATGAAGCGGGGTCTAAACTTTCCTTTTAGGCCGAACACGACAATCCCTTTTGATGGAGAGACCTTAAGAAATACTTTGTCTCCATCCTCAAATCGTAGTTCGGATCTCAGCGTATCGGTAAGACTTTTACTATCTGAGCCTCTTTTATCCTTAGTTTAATCGTCGAGCGATCTCGATCATTTCGTTCCTTTGCATCGAGCCTATAACTTTCCTCTCTGACTTCATCCCGATAAGCGGTGATCTACACTTTTGCCATCTGGGGCTTCGTGTGGGGCCATACTATCGTCGACGATAGCTGTTGTTGTAAGCAAATTCAATCGGTAAAATATCTTCCCATTTGCACCTCGATCCATAATTACGGTTCTAAGCATATCTTCAGCGTTTGGATCGTTCTCTCGATTGTCCATCGGTTTGTGGGTGGAATCTTGTCTTGAAGTTTAATCTCGTACCAGTTCTCGTTGCAAGCTAATCCGAATCTGGATGTGAACTTGGTCTCGATCGAGGTAATAGATTTGGCACTCCATGTAGTCGTATAATTTCCTTAACGTCTGGTGGGCGACTTATCGGATCCATAAGTGCTTTGAATAGGTGAAAGTGAGCACTTTTGGTAAGTCTATCCACAATTACCCATATGGGTGTGTTTCTCTTCTCGATTTGGGTAAGCTTGTATGAAATCCATCGTTATATCGTCCCACTTCCATTCGAGGATTTCTAGCGGTTGTAACTTCCATAGGGTCGTTGGTGTAGTGCCTTCACTTGTTGACAAACAAGGCGGCGTTCTCTGAAAAACTATGTCTCGTTTCATGCCTTCCCTTAAAATTTTCCTTGGATCTGGTACATCTTGTCTTGCTGGGTGGGCGGTGTAGGGCGTATCGTGAGCCTCGCTCATGATTTCGTTACGAAGCTCTGCGTCGTCGGGAGCATATCCTACCTTCAAACAATAAGGCGTTATCCGGTGCCTCTTGGAAATTCTTGAATCCTTGGACCTTAGTCTTTCTCGGATCTTTTCAACTTTTCCTCAATCCTTTGTCTCTTGACAATTCTTTTCTTAGATCGGATGTCGGTGTGAGTGTAGCGATCTGACTCACGATTGTCTGGGTGGTTCAACCAATTCAATCTTCATTCTCCCAAACTCTTCTGAGTTTTTCCTCTTGTACAAAGACATCCTAACTTGGTATGGCTCTTACGACTCAGCGTCGACTACTACATTCGCCTTGCCGGGTGATAGTTAATACCACGATCGTAATCTTTTACCGATTCAAGCCATCTTCTTTGTCTCATATTCAGATCCCTTTGTTGAAGAAATACTTCAAACTTTTATGATGCGTGAAGATCTCACATCACACCGTAGAGATGGTGTCTCCATATTTTCGGGCGTGAACTACATTTGCTAATTCCAAATCGTGAGTTGGGTAGTTCGGTTCGTGGGGTGCGAGTTGTCGGGATCGTGGCTATCACTTTTCCTTCTTGCATCAAAACCTGACCCAGCCCGGTCTTAGATGCGTCTGTATAGACCACATACTCCTTGTAAAACACGGGATTGCTAGGCGGTGCTGTGGTCGATTTCTCTTTGAGTATTTGGAAACTTCGTCTCGCACTCATCGGTCAAGCGAACTTGATTCCCTTTAGGAGTAGGCGGGTTATTGGCCTTGCAATCTTGGAGAATCCTTGATGAATCTCCTATAGTAGCCGGCTAATCTAGGAAACTTCTAATCTCGTCTTGTGTTTGGGTGATTTCCATTCTTGCAGCCTCTACTTTGGTGGATCTACTTTTATGCCTTGATGAGACACGATGTGTCGAGGAACATAACTTCCTTGGCCAAAACTCATTTGCTAAACTTAGCAAAGAGTCTTTCATTCTCAAGGTTTGCAAAACCGTTCGTAGATGTTCCTTATGATCCTCTTCATTCTTTGAGTAAATAAGGATATCATCTATGAAGACAAAACAATTTATCAAAATGGATGAAATACTCATTCATGAGGTCCATGAATACGGTGGTGCATTGGTTAATCCGAATGGCATAACTATGAATTCATAGTGGCCATATACGGTTGAATGCGGTCTTAGGTACATCCTCGGACCGTATTTTCAGGTGATGGTATCGACTTAAGATCGATTTTAGAGAATACACACCTCGCCGCGCAATTGATCAAGCGGTCATCAGTGCGGGTAAAGGGTATTTGTTCTTTAGTGTCGTCTTATTTAGCTCACTATAATCGATGCGTCCTCAAAGAACCATCCTTTTCTTAACAAACAAAGCAGGGCTCCCATGGTGAAACACTCGGCTAATAAATCCTAGATCCAAAAGCTCTTGGATTTGGATTTTCGACTCTTCAAGCTCCTTTGGGGCCATCCTATAGGGCGCGCCGACCTTTGGGCTGATCACGGCTCCAAGTCGATGGTAAACTCTAGTTGTCTGTCGGGAGGTAGTCTGGTAGATTTTGGAAATCGTCAGGAAATTCTTGGACAACTTCAATGTCTTCTACCGTGCTTGGGTTTATCCTTCGTTTAAATAAGCGAGGAATGCATGACATCCTTTACGGTTCATCATCCTCACAGCTTGTAGTCTTGACACTATTGGCCTCTTCTTCCCATCTTGATCCGGTGGAAATCGTAGCTTCTTGTCCGGAAAGTGAAGCGAAATTTTCCTTTCCTTACGAGAGAATCGTGGAATGATTCTTAGCTAACGATCCATTCTAGGATTATGTCTACATCGTCCATGGGTATTATGTTTAGATCGTTAGCGAGAACCTTAAGTGATCTAATGTCGACTCTAGGTTCGAGCAAAAGTGTGTATGTGGTCATAATTCCTCCTATAGGCGATGAGATTCTCATATCTGGCTTGACCTTTCAGACCTAAGGCCCGGCATTTCTCGCATGATTTTGCGATAAAGAATCTGAAGCACCGTGTCGAACAATACTATAACGGTGGGTTGAGTAGAACTCCCATACACGCGAGTTCCTTGGTTTTGTTAGATTCGCCTCTATCGGGCGTAGGCTCTAACTGAGCAATTGGTGAGGTGGTGACAGTCTGTCTGATTGGCGGTTGTTGCTGGCTTTATTCTTTGCCATTGTTGGCGTTAGCGGGTGGTTGCCGCCTCTGTTATTCTTTGTTGTTGTTGGGTTCTTCTGCTTTGTTGCGGGATTTGTTCTTGTTTGTTGCCATTATTCTTGTTGTTGGAGTTGTTGTTGGTTGGGGTGGTTGCCATTGGAGTTTTGGGGTTGGGTTGGCTGCTGCGGTGGTTGGGGTTGGTTTGTATAGCCCTCAATGGTGAGCATTGCCGGTTGGTTGATCTTACATCGAGCGTGACATTGAGCAATTGTTGGCGTAATGCCCGTTCACCCGCATTGTAACGACTTACCACGTTTGCCGTGCACACACCCTTGTGTGTCTATGGCATCTAGGGCATTGAGGTGCCCTCATTGGTCTGTGGTCCCTTCTTTGGTGGAGCATGGCTGCTCTCTTCGGCTTTGTCCTGCTGCGCGGGTTTCCTTGCCGCAGGCGCTTGTGACTCGCGTCCCCGTAGTTTCAGCGGTTGTTATTTCAGCGGTTGGGTTCCATTCCCTTTTCCTTTATCCGAATTACCGTGTGTGAGGCGACACCGTCTTATTTTCGGTCATGGCGCCTCGATATCTAAAGCTCGTGCGAGAGCTTGATTGTAGAATAGGTCTCCATGGTGGCGAGACATGCGTATCTCCATTCTTAGCCACGACACGAACTTTTCCGACATTTTCAAGTCGGTGTCTACTAGGTCGGTGCATATCTTGACGTCTCGCGAAAGTGCGATCATAGTCGATTACGGATAATTTTCTTGTTTTAGCGGAAAAATTCACGCTCTTTCCTCTTATAGCTTTTGGGAATATACTTTTCATCTGACTCTCTCTTGAAATCCTCCCGAGAATTCCTCGGTACATGTCTGTGTAAAAGTCTTCTTCGGCCTCCACTGGAGTCAATTTGGTCGACCGGTGGAAAGTAACACTACGACGACCTTTCTTGTGCCGTGCGTCTTAAGAAGGTAAAAATCCGTTCAATAGCTACGACCCGTTGTTAGAACTTCTTCGGGTTGCCTTTCCCGTTAAAGGCGAGGAGGTTTGTCTTAAAACATTTCTCGATCCTGCGATCGGGTTGAGGTGGAGGTGGTGGTTGGGGATTGTCTTACGGCTCTTGTTGGGACTCTACCCGCTCTCGGCCTTCCCGTCCTCGACCTCGGGTTCTGCTCGGATTCCTTCTCGGAGGCATCTTGCTATGAAAAACAAGTAAACATTAGGCATTTATTCTTTTCATACTCAACATACACTCAGCCTTGTTTTGGCTTTCTTGTCAAAGCGATTCCAAGCAGTATATCATTCTTAACAAACATAACTTGCCGCAAAAGCCTATTAGGGTCGGTGTATATATATATCGAAAAAATTTACGCCATAGGCGGGATGTTCAAAAGCGGGTAAGCGAGAAAAACATAAATCCGTCCCCACGGCTCCAAAAGAGATTTCGAGTTTTAGAACTAAGGTGCGACAAAGAAAAGAGAAAAGCTAGCACAAGCTTAGACATAACAAAACAAATTCTACTTAAAGCGTCGCCTAGTGCCTTCACGAGGTCTTTCCTATTCCGTGTCCTCCTCGGGGTCTTATCCTCCTCGAATCATCTTCATTGTCGGAAATGTCCATACGGGGTAGTCCACGGATGGTCGGCTCCATTGCTTTCCACCATCGGTATATCTCGCATGGGGTTAAAAGCGGTGGTCGCATTCGCCGAGGCTCGTGAGTCGGGCGAATCGGTTGTAACATACTCGAGTCGGGTCATAGCACGGGAAGGCATCGATACTCTCATCCGTCTTTGTCGGGATGAAAGTGCTCTTGGTGGTATGGCTGGGACCATGGGTGGTGGAGGTGGTGCTTGGTGAGCGTCTGGGGTGTCCGAGCGGTAATGGTGGAAATCGGGCTCTCCCAAGGCTCTTGGCGTCTTGCCCTCTCTAGCGGCGGGTCGCCCTCGTCGAATCGAAAGGAGGTACTGGCTGGGTCGATCTGCCTCGGAACCTCGGTGTATAGCCACTCGGGCGACTCGTCCCGCCAGTATACTCTCGGGGAGGAGGTAGGGTCCTCTCGGTCTTTGCCCGTAAATCTTGTATCGTAAGTCGGTGACTCACGAAACAGGCGGATCTCCCATCAAGTCGTGGCGCCCATCGCCCGGTAGATGTAATCCCCGATATCTCTCGAGCATATCCATCCAGTGCGGGGAGTATCGCTAGAAGTCGTTGGATGCCGTCATAATCGATCACGCCGTGGGCTCGGCGTCTCTCAAAGAGCGGAGATAATATGCGAGAACTCACCCAAGTCTTCCCAGCGCACATCAGCTGGGCGATATATACTCACCACCTCCTGCGGGGTGGGGTGTGGTCAATCCTCCTCCGCGAGATATCTCATTCCCTCCATACATCACGATCAAAACTAATATAAGTCGACTATCGTCATCTCAAAAGCGAGGGAGGATATCTTAAGCGTAACATGAAGCAACTAGATAAGGTCAAGCAAGTCTATAAGGTAGGCAACATCATACTGCACAATACTCACCATAACTTACCTTCTTAGTCTTACCCAAGCGTATACATAAGCCGACAACATCTTAATATGAGCTATGAGATCCTTATTCTATACCAAACACTCGAACTAGAGTTCAACGGACTCTATCGTATTCTGGAGGCAGAATTAAGGTTCTGTTCTTCATAACAAATGAAGATCAGTGCGTTAGAATGCATGGCGAAAACCATGCGTAAATCGGGTCCTAACGAGAGATCTGACTAAAACAAATTTACTGCGCAGTGCAGGAAATTTGCGCGATCGTGCCAAATTGCAAAACGTGGCGTATGTCGACGTGTCGTCTACCATCTTCAGGTCTTTATGTCGAGGCTGATCATTCTGAAGCCGTAAGTGGCGTCCATTTGGTGTTGATGCTCACTCGTGTAGAAGTAGTGATGGAGTGCGGCGTCGTTCGACAAAGGTTGAGGTTGTCCTCGTCCGTCCTTCTCGCTCGTCTTCCGTCGTTCGTGCCCAAGGGTATCGTTACTTTCATTCTTCCTATTGTTCTTTCGTTCGCATATGGAAAAGAAGTTCGTACTTCTATGTTCTTTCACGATATATGAACATGCTCCTTAGAGTCTAGGTTAGTCTTATGATAACATATCGTTTATCATAAATAAATTTTTTTTTGAAAGTTGGAAAGATGTTTTGATTGAAAAATTTTGGAATTACGATTTCAACATAGCAATCATAATCAACTTATATGCATATCAAAATGGATTCATTCATCCCATGTTGATCATTCAACTAGTACCACCGTGTACTTTCATATTAATACTTGAGTATTGCATTAGTTGACTAAAAGTATTTTGGAAAAAAAATTTTCTTGCTCGACTTTCATTTCATCATAAAAATTTTCATAATAATCAAATCCTTCAAAGTCCATTCAATTGTTCAATCATGTAAAAATTTTCATTTCATGAGTTTGAGAAAGGAATGCGATTACCTCTTTCGGTTCGAGCTCGATGTGATGGAGTGTTGAGGGAGTCGGTGAGTTTCTAGAAGTCGGTGACTCGATCTGAACTTAGAATAAAAAGGAATTTGGGTTTTCAAGAGCAATTGCTCGATACCATACATCACGACCCATTCGGACCGACCGGTTGGAGGCGACTAGTACTAGGAGTAGTACTTTAGGGGTTACATGGATAAAATAGAGGTGCGTAAAATAAGCTAACATGCTTGAGCAGAATATGAGATGATGTTATATTGTTTTGAAAGGTTTAGGCCATCGGACCCCAAAACTTGGCACGATCAGATGGGCCTCAATAGTTTATAAACATAAAGCGTAAATAAGGGAGTTCGAGTATAGCGGTGGAAAGTGTGTGAATACATATATGACGATATGCATTGAGTATAAACCACAAATTGAGTAAATCGGTCGAGGACCTTTGGACTCTCAACACTTTCCCATCATCGCCATGAGCTCGACACTGCGCGTTTAAAACAAACATGCGGGGCTAAGTCTGAAATTGCACTTAGTGGACTTATGCGAAAACATTTGATAGATTTGGATTCTGTTTGCCAATATTGGGTAAGTCGCGAGGGTTTTAGTTAAAATGCCTTGTGCTTACCAAATCATTCGGTTAAGTAAACATAGCTCGGCCGAGCATTTTCTTGGTGTGTATGGTCCGTATCTCATAGTCTGATACATAATAATAATAAATAATAAGCGTCGAGAGGAGGCCTCCCGTCTGACGCCGTGACCGGCCGTAATCCGTCTGACTACGGTCGCTCTGCAAGCGTATGTTAACACGGTATAGTTCCAACCTTCAGCGATCTGGCGGGCATTTATCATCCGACACGGGACCCGGACATTTAAAAAGGTTGGGTGCTACCACAACAAATGATATAATAGTTCGACCATCTCCACGACCTACCGAGGCAAGCAGATAGGATCCGTACACAAAGCGAAATATTTTTGGCGGGTAATGCGGTAAAACATTTGATAGCGGTTGTAGAATAAGTCTTTGTAAATAAACTTATTTGAAATAACGATAAAGTAACTTTTAGTGGGGTGAAAAGGCCCGCATTTTAAAGATAAAGCCCGTTAGTGAGATAAGAAAAGAAGCCCACGGACTATGGTTCGTTGTAAAGTCTAAGTTTGTTGGTTCGTCGAAATCCCGTCATTGCGTTTGCGTCCGCGCTTCTGGCGCGAGGTTTAGTGCGTCGCTCGAGTCTTCGAGACTTTCGAAAACTAAGATAAACTTGATATTTCATATCGATGTGGTGAATTCATAGTGAATTGGCGTCTCTAACTGCGTATCGATTGACTTTCTCGTTCTTGAGATCTTTCGGCGTATAAGTGCGTTTTCGATATATGGTTTCATTTGTGAAATCTTTTCTTACTAATAATTATCATACTCAATTAGTATATCTTCAGCGTCTTGGCGTATTTATAAGCGTATAATAAATGCGTTTGACTTGAAAAGTCGGCGAAGTCGACGATGATCGACAAAGTCGACAATTTTGACTTTTAAAGTAGTAATTTCTTACTATTTTGTTTTATAAATCGAATTTGATCGATTTGAAAGCGTAAAGTCTATTGCTCGATTTATCTTGTAAATCGAGGACTTATAGTTATTTTCGCATTTTAATAACCCTTTTATAAATAAAAGCGTATTTTGGTATTTTAAAGCGTTATAAAATGAGCGTTAAGTCTCAAACATAGCAATCTATGTTTATAAAATTTTGTAAAATTTAAAAACTGTCAGAATATTATTTTAGTTAATTTTCATTAATAAAGCTGTTTTAAAAGGATTTTAAAATCCTTATTAATTATCGATAATTTCAGATAATTAACTTAAAAATACTAAATGACCTTTGAAAATTTTCTAAATTCATATAGTGTATTATTATACACTATGGTCCAGAATAATTTATGAAATTCATATAATCTTGTTTGCTAATTATTTATATATATACATATATATATATTTCGGTAATTCAAAATAATAGGAATAATCATCCAAAATTCCCAAAATTGATATATACTCATTATAACATCCCAACATCAGTATATAATATTTATATAACCCATAGTTCATCATAACTATTTATTTCACAATATGTAACAATATTCACGGTAATAATAAGATAATTACCAAATAAATAGCAAACAATTTCTAAAAATTCTAAATAAATTCCAACATCATTAAACATTATATTATAACATTGTAACATCATAACATCAACCAAAATAATTTAAATCGTCACCATATGAGCTTGTAATGCTCTCGGCTTTTCGATTAAATTTAGTATTTGGTTTTCAAAATTCAACAATTATATACTATGTTTATACACTATAGTATAGTAATATAACATCATAATATTTATCAAAACTAATTAAATCATCACCTTATAGCAACAAGCTCACGGTTTGTTTGATTTAAATAGTATTTGATTTCCAAAAATTCTAATTAATTCACACAATGCATAAATAATATACTAAAGCATTAAAACACCATTACATGTCAAAAATAAAATCATACATCAACATATATTTTCCAAAGGCTCACGGTATTAATTAAATTTTAAGCATATGGTTTTCAAAAATCTAATTAAAACATATAACATATAAACAATACATTAAAGCATTAATATGTCATTATATGATTAAAACAAAATTATACACCATGGTCTTTATTTAACAAGCTCACGGTATTTTTAAAATAAATAGCTAGGGTTTTCTAAAAATTTTAATTAACATACCATAGGTTTAAATCATGATAATACATCAATAATCCATCTTAGAAAATATTGAGAAGCATTGGTCATCAACATATTTATTTTAACATTTTGAAAAATTATTTTAAACATATCATATGGTTCGAAAATTTCATAACATCTAGATCCATTCAAAATCAAATGAACAACAACATATGATTATCTAAGCATACATTTCATATATTTTCAAATAAATCATCAAGAACAACATCTATGCTCTAGAACATTAAAACATATATATACATACATATAGCATTGAACATACACATATATATATATAAAGCAGTTTCGATTTTCATGAAATAAAGAGGTAAAATCGATATTTATGGTCCATGTTTACCTTGGGATGGAATAGGATTAACAAGAACAATATAGTAGCTAGGTTTGGAGAGAAATAGAGAAGAATGAAGTGAAAGCTTTCGAAAATAATGGGGAAGAGGCTCTCGATTTTTCTGCTGAATGGGAGAGGAAAATGGGTGAAAATGAGTTGAAAATTTTGGTGTGGGAGTGTATGATGAAAGTGGGGTGTTAAGTGAAGAGTCTCCCTAGTATCTAGCCTCTCTCTCGATTTTGGCCAAAAATGGCAGAAAATCTGCAGCAATTTAATGGCACTATGGATGATCATTAGGCTAGTGTTAAAAGGGTGCCCATGCATTGGGGTGAAAAAGGTGACAAGATTGGTTGTGTGAGAGGTGTGGCCGGCGGCTTAAGGGTGTTATAAGGGTGATTTAATTTTTTTTATACCTTAATACTATATATTAATCATAGTATAGGTCATAGATATATAATACATGCCATTAAAATAATTAAATCATCACATAATGAAACATTTGAAATTCTAGATCAAAATTATGGTAAAATAGGAATAAAATACAAATTACACCTATTATTGATACTCATGTCATTTTAGTTCCAAATATACACATATATATCATAATATATGATTTAGATATCAAATAATATCATAGGGTAAAATTATAGCATTAATTCGAACATATAAAACCACAATTTGAATTTTAGGTTTGAAAATTATAAAAATCATTACCGATTTTTAATGGTGAAAAACTGATTTCATAGCTTAATAACATCCATATATATCATATTATAAAGTTTAGATACCATATGATAATTTAATAGTGTCATTTCGTGTGAGAAACCAAAGTTTATAAACTTAGGGTTTTGAATTCGATAATATCAAATTATCGAATTCAATAACTCAAAATTCGATTTTTAATAATTAATAATACTGAAATTATATAAAATAATAATAAGAAATTAATTATTATAATTTCACGAGCATTAAACTGATTTACAAAGCGTCTACAGGCGTTGGCGTTAACGTCTCAAAATGTTCAAAATCGACTCATCTCAAAATGGTGGTAGTAAGTTCATACTTACTAAATAAATATATTCCTCTTAATAAAGGAATTAAGATGGAATTTAATTCCAACTTACCGCTCGAGAAAATTTCATGAAAAGGCGGCGTTCGATCTGCGTTTGGCGTTAAAATATATTAACAAATCATTTCGTAATATTCGATCCTTTAATTCACAATCCTTAGTGAATTATAAAAAATTCGTCATAACGATATCGTATCGAAATCACAAGGTTCGATGTCGTAAAAAGATAATATCGCAAAACCACAATTACGGGTTTAGAAAACCGTGTCGTATATTCGTTTCTTTGGAATATTACAATAAATCTCAATTCCGTAATTAAACAATCAATTAGTGAATACGGAAAAGAATTCGTTATAACGATCTTGCGGGAAATACAATTCGATGTCTTTGGAATATTACAAAGATAAGAATATTAGGGAAAACCATAATAACGGGTTTAGAAAACTGTGTCGTATGTTCGTTTCTTTGGAATATTACATTTTGAGCATTTTAACCTATGGTTTAAAATTTTGTATGATGATAGTGAGTTGTGTTTAAATCTATAGTATGATAGGAGTATAACATGATTTTATTGGAATTTATTGGATACCTATGCTAATTGTTGCTAATTATCGAAAGCGTAACAAAATGGCTAAGTATGGGTTTAATTCTAATGTTAAATGTAATAACCCTTGATTTTAAAAGCTATTACGATATTTAAAACCGTAAAATAGGTTTATTTGTGATAATCAAATCGATCGAGATCGAATATGAATTCGATCTATTTTACAAGGAATGAATTCACATTATATATTGAAAATCGTGAATTTAAGAATCGAAACTATAACGTTTATCGGTAGTATATTTTTAACGTCATTTAGCGTATCGACGAGTTGAAATTTCATAATATTTTCTAAGCAATCAAGTGAGAATTTTATTCCTTTATTAATGATATATATTAGTAAAGTAATTACGAAATTATTATGACCATTTCGAGATGAGTCGATGCGTAACGTTTAAACGTTTTCAAACATTAACGTTTAGAGATGAAGCGAAGATGGTTTTAATGATCAAGAAATTATAGAATTTATTTCCTATGATTATTTTATAATTACTGTATTATTAAGCATTAAAACAATCTTTAGAACATTGAGAATTATTTTTGAGCATTTTGAAAATAACTCGAAAACCTAAAATTCGAAATTAGGGTTTCTTCATAAAATAACGCCATTTAATTATCCTATGCTATTATTTATCATCTAAATCATATACCATGATGTATATACCTATGATTAGCATGAAATAAAATTTTATACTATAGTTTGGCCTAATGGTAGAAATATACATATATGTATACAAATTTGAATTGTTTTAATTCTCCACTCTTGCATGTATATTTTCTATATAATTCAGATTTTATACCTTTGAGTCTCCTACTAATAATACATAATAGCTATTTTCAAGATATTTTGTGTAAGGCACTAATGATTGGGAACCCGTTAGTCGTAAAATAGTAATATAAGGTGAAGAGTCTCTTGTGTGTGCAAGTGAGAGAGAGGCGCGAGTGAGTGGATATGGGGGAGGATTTCAAGATTTTTCTCATTCCCAGCCTCGCTCGACCATTATTACCTCAAACACTCCCATCTCTCTCAAGCATCGATTTCTCTCTCATGACTCTCTACTTCCTCTCGAGTTTCGACCATGAGAGAGCTCACTCTCATCAAGCTTTGATTTTTCTTCTTCTTCTCTTATACCTGGCTTGAAACCTTAAACATTGTTCCATTAATCCTATCACCAAGGTAGGTGGCGATCGAGAAGCTTGTTTGTTCTTGAAATTTTGAAGAAATGGTCTAGTTCATTGCATGTGTTCTAGGCGATCTTTGTTGGTGATACTTTGCTATTGCATGTGTTTGATGATATAAAGTATGTTAGATACATGCTCTTGTTTTAAAATGTATTGCATGTGTGTTCTTATTCGAGACCTTTCAATTTATGGTTAAATTGTGTAGGAATAAGGTGTAGCATAATGTTTAAAGCTTGATGTATGTTTAAGAATTTTTATTAAATATGTTCAAAAATTGTTAGTGATAACCGAAGCTTGCAAGAAATTATTTGAGCTTGAAATCATGATCTATGATGTTTTAGGTGTTCATTGTATTTATTTGAAAATTTTGGAATAATTATGTATTTTTTTTTCAAAAGAACCGAGGCATGTATACTTGTTAATGTTGGTGAATGATTTCTATTTTACACATGCAATGACATATTCTTGATTTATGATGTGTTGAGAGTGCATGCAATTTATTTGAAATTTTAGAAAGTCATGCTATATTTTTCCAAAATAACCGAGCATATATATGATTATATGTTAATGAATGATTTTTATTTGAAACATGCGATGACATATAATTACTCTATGATGTTATAAAAGTCTATAGTGATTTAATTAGAATTTTGGAAAATTTTATCTATTTTTTAAAATGGACGAGACATATATAAAATTTTATGTTGAGGTATAATTTTATTTAAGACATCTGAGGACATATTATTGATTTATGATGATATATAAGCCATAGTGATTTATTGAGAATATTTGGAAAATCTATCTATTTCTTTTAAGAAGGCCGAGGCTTGTATATATATATATGTTGATGTGTGATTTTTATTTAATACATGCAATGTTATATTATTGGCCTAGAATATGAATTATGCATCATATGATTTTGTGAGAATTTTTGAAAATCAATTCCTAAATTTATTCAAATAAACCGAGAGCTACAAGCTCAAATTGGGTGATGAATAAATTGGTTTTGATGTATATTATGATGTAGTGTTGTTACACTATAGTTTATAAACATGATATAATTGTTGGGAATTTTTATATAAATGTTTGATATGCATTATGAAATAACCGAGACTTATATACCCATTTCATATGGTATAAAATTGTTATATCATGGGTTATGTATTATAAATATGGTATATTAATGTTAGGACATTGTATTAAATTATTGGAATTGAGAAAATTGTTGGGCATTTTTTTCAAAAATGCTGTGACCTTATAAAATAAATAAGGTGATGATCGAATGTGGTTTGGTTGAGATTATAACATATTAATGACCATAGTGTATAATAATACATTATATGAAATTAGAAAAAAATTTGGAAACCATTTGGTAATTTCTAATAATTAGAGAATTATTAAGATTTTAAATCCTTTTAATTAAGTTAATAATAAATTATATGTCTAAATATTATCTTAGACATATTTGGATATTATAAGAAATTTTTGGAAAATATTTGAGTAATAAATAGTCGAATAGCAGTGAAATATTTTGGTTTGAATAAGGTTTTAAATCCTTAAATCAACTTTATTAATAGTAAATTATATGTTTAAAATTATTTTAAGCATATTAACGACTTATAAAAAGAAATCGATTGGAAATTGATTTTGTGAAATTAGATATTAAAATATGACTTAGTAATTAAATTCTTAAGAAAAAGTCAAAATTGTTGACTTTCGATATCAACGTCTGAAATCGTTCGATAAATATGCTATCTGGCGTGGGGCGTGTCGGTTTGCTAATAAAATCACGTTGATACGAAAAGATTTCATGTTTGAAGTCGTTAGATTGAAAAGCATTGAAAGCGTTGAACCATTTACGAAAGGGGTAAAATAGTAATTTTGAACATATCTCGTCTCATCGCGGGGACGAGAAATGTTAAACTTAGTATCTTGCCCAAGCAGTATTGAATTAGATTAAGAATTCAATTTATATCGATATAGAATATCGAAGCTTATTGTGAACTTTGTAGAAATGCCGAAATACGTGAACGACGTCTAAAACATCCTTTTTATATAAAGGTGTGAATGACGTATAGCAATTGGGGCGTTGACAAGTAAGCGAGTATTAAAGGCGAACAATAGTTTCGGTGGGCTTTATTTCTAAAACAAAATATTGGCTTGACTTCTTATTTAATGAACTTATTTATGATGCTTATTTTCATTGTTGATTAGAATGTTTACAAGATTACACCAAAAATATTTATGTTTTGTGTATTGTATCTATCCATGAAATTGATATGAATGATATAAATGTTGTTGGGTAGCTCCCACTTATGAATGAAAATCGATATCGGATCTATCTTGGGAAGGCTTATACTAGCTAGGATTAGCGTGTACACTAAGGTATTTGTGTCTTGTAAGAGACAATTCACGGCGGTCACGGCGTCGTAGAGGAGGCCACTTCCGGACGTTCGACTATGATGTTACGATGAAATGATGACAAGGGATATGGATCATACACACCAGAAAAATGCTTGGCGAAGCAACTTTTATGAGCTGATAAAAATGTTTTAGTAAGCCTGAGGCATTTTCAACTAAAACCATGTGTCTTACCATGATGTTGGTAGTGAAATTTAAATCTAAAAAGGTTTTGGCATGAGTCCATGAGTGCAAATTTTGTACTTAGCCACGCATTTTGTTTTTAAATGTGCGGGTTGACTACGATCTTGATGATGAAGTGTTGAGGAAGTCGATGTTACGAATGTTTTGTTAAGACTTGTTAACCTTGAGTACATATCGTCGTATATGTATTCACACACTTTCATTGTAACTCTGAAACTATTTTATGTTATGTATGATGATGAGATGATATGAGCTGTGAAGCCCGGATCATTAATATCCTTTGAATCTGTTGGTCCAACCTTTTGATGCGATATGTTATAAATATCGTTTTATTCAGTATAATACCTCGTATGTGATAAGCTTTATTGTAATGGTCTTTCTTTATCCTAAATACTATTCTAGTATTAGTCATACAACTCGGGTTATCCGTAGTGGGGTTGTGACACGTGGTATCGAGCGAGTTCTCTTTGAAACCCAATTCCTTCCAAAACTAAGTCTAGATTGAGTCATTTGGGCTTCTAGAAATCTGTGACTATTCTCGACACTCCGTCACATCGGGCTCAGCGGGAAAAGGTGGCGGTTTCGTTTAAACTTATGAAATGAAGAATTTTATATGATGATCAAGTTTGAAAGGATTTTGATGGAAAAGGAAAGAAAAGTTGTGACGTTATGATAGAAATAAAAGTTATGAGCGAGGATTTTCAAATTTTAATTTTAAAATCAATTGGTGATGATATGAAGTGGTTAAGTTGAGATGTATGTTTTGAAGCGAATCGAATGATTAAAGATGAACTTATGAAATCAAGTTGATATGTATAAGAAATGCGTATGAATGAGCTACGATGTTATTTTGAAGTTATAGTTTTGAATCATGAAATTTATGATGATAGCCGGATATGTTATCTCCTTAAGAAGAACGTGAGGCGATATAAGAAGCATGCTCATATTGAAAGAGGAAACGAGCGATAGGAAGCATGAATGTAACTTTAGCTTTGAGTTTCGAGCGGCAAAGGTGACGTGAAGATGAGCGAGCGATGTTGATATCGTCATCACAACTTCACCGTGATCAATCGCAATCACAACCCGACATGCGTGTGTCCGTCCCCTCTCGGGACCAACCGGTTGGAGGTGACTAATCTAGGAATAGTATTATAGGACAAATTGACGAGGTAAATGGCCACATTGGTCGTAAGCAAGCATGCATAATATGGCGTAAGGTATTATCCGGATAATTAAAGAGTTTGAGCCATCGGACCCGAAATATTAAACGTGATCGATGAACCTCAATAATCTGACGATGAACATAAGGTTTAAGAGTTAGAGTTTAGCGGCGGAAGTGTGTGAATACATATGTGGCGATATGTATTGGCGAAAACCAATCTAAATGAGCGATCGAGGACCTTTGGACTCCGCCAACACGACCTCAGTCATCACCATCGAGCTCAATCTGCACGTTTAAAACAAACATGCGGGGCTAAGTACAAGAAATTGCACTTTCGGTGGACTCATGCGAAAACATTTGATAGAATTTGAATTCTGTTGCGATATCGGATGAAATCATGAGGGTTTTAGTTAAAATGCCTTGCTGCTTACCAAATCATTTCGGTTAATAAACATAGCTCGGCCGAGCATTTTCTTGGTGTGTATGGTCGATCTGATACATAATAATAATAAATAATAAGCGTCGAGAGAGGCCTCCCATCTGACGCCGTGACGGCCGTAATCGTCGGCCGCGATCACTCTGCGCAAGCATATGTTAACCACAGTATAGTTCGACCTTCACGCCGATCTAGCGGGCATTTATCATCGACACGGGACCCGACATTAAAGGTTGGGCGTTACCACAACAATTGATATAATAGTTCCAACCATCTCCACGGCCCTACGGGCATAGAGATAGGATCCATTACACAAGCGAAATATTTTGGCGGGTAATGCGATAAAACATTTGATATGATTGTAAAATAAGTCTTTGTAAATAAACTCATTTGGAATATGAAGCAATTCTTAGTGGGGTAAAAAAGGCCCACATTTTGAAGATAAAGCCACTTTGGACTATGGTTCGTTGTAAAAGTCTGAGTTAGATTGGATTAAAGTCAGAATCCGTCGCGATTGCGTCCACGCTTCTGGCGAGGTTTTAGTCGTCGCTCGAGTCTTTCGAGACTTTCAAAGATAACCGATATTTATATCGATGTGAGTTAATTCCTCGAATGAATTCGATATGCTTTCAAATCGTTATTTAATTGAATTGTTCTGGATTCATCGAGATCGTTCGACTATTTCGGTTTAACGTATAGAACTAAGCGTTTTAACGATATGACACGTTTCTCGATATAAGGTTTCATTTGTGAAATCCTTTCTTGTAATAATTGCTATACTCGATTAGCACATCTTCTGCGCGTTGGCGTATTTATCGAGCGATATAATCGTGCGTTTGACTTTCGAAAGTCGGCGAAAGTCGACACGGTCGACAAAGTCGGCGATTTTGACTTTGAATAGTAATTTCTTACTATTTTATCTTATAAATCAATTTGATCGATTTGAAAGCGTAAAGTCTAACTCTCGATTTATCCGTAAATCGAGGACTTATAAATAATTTCGCATTTATTAAACCTTTTAATAATTAGAAAAGCGTATTTTCGATTTTAAAGCGTTAACAACCTAACGTTTGTCTTAAACATAGTAAACTATGTTTATAAAATTTTATAGTTTCAAAATATGTCCAGAATATAAATAGACATATATTTTATTAATAAAGCTGAATTAAAAGGATTTTAAAACCACTTTTAAATTATCGAAATTTTAGATAATTAGTTTAAAAATACTAAATGACTTTTGAAAAATTTTCTAAATTAATATAGTGTATTATTATACACTATGGTCCAGATATAATTTATAAGATCCATATGATATTGTTTGTCATTTATTAGTATATTTACATATATATTCATTTCGGTAATTCCATATAATATGGAATAATTATCTAAAAATTCCCAAAATTAATATACACATAGTATAATATCCCAACATCAATATATGTCATTAATATAACCTATAGTTCATCATAAGCATTCATTCCACAATATATAACAATATTCACGGTAATTTCGATTTAATTACCCAATAATTATCAAACAATTTCTAAAAATTCTAATTAAATCACAACATGATTAAACATTATATTATAACATTGTATCATCACAATATCAACCAAACCAATTGAAATCATCACCATATGGAGCATACATGCTCTCGGCTTTTTGATTTAATTTTGGTATTTGGTTTTCAAAATTTCAACAATTATATACTATGTTTATATACTATAGTATAGTAATATAATCATCATAATAATCATCAAAACCAATTAAATCATCGCCTTAAGAGCATCAAGCTCACGACTGCTTTGATTTATTTATGGTATTTGATTTCCAAAAAGTCTAATAATTATACACTATGTTTATACATCATGTCTGACATTATAACATTAAAACATTCATCAAAATCAAATTAAATCATCACCATACTTAGGCTCGATGCCTTGGTTTTGATTTAATCTTGGTAATTGATTTCCAAAAATTCAACAAAATCATATATCACATAATTAATATACTAAAGTATTAATATACTATTGTAGGATCGAAAATAAAATCATACCAGACATCTGAAACCTTTGAAGCTCACGGTATTTTTAAAATCAAACATATGGTTTCAAAATTCTAAATAAATCATATAACATACAAACAATACATTAAAGCATTAATATGTCATCACAAGCTTAAAACAAAATTATACACCATGGTATATTTTGAAATAGCTCACGATATTTTAACAAAAAATACTAGGGTTTTCGAAAAATTTCAAATCCTGACCATGGGCTATAAACATGATAATAAACAATAATCCATCACTAAAATATCCAGAGGTAATCGGTCACCATGTACCCATTTATAAAGTTTTCAAAATTATTTTAACATCTCATATGGTTCGAAAATCATGAACAAACACTAGATCCGTTCAAAAATTTAATAACCGATAACATATGATTATCTAAGCATACATTCTCATATATTTGAAAATAAAATCATCAAGAACAATATATCTCATGCTCAAGAACATTTAAAACATATACATATACCTACATGGCATTCGAAATACACACACATATATATAAGAACATGTTCGAAATCTTGAACAACAAAGGGTGGAATCAAGCTTGGTCTCATGTTTACCTTAGATATGATATAGGATTCACAAGAATATTATAGGTATCAAAGTTAGGGAGGAGAAATGGAGAAGAAATGGAGAAGGAAGGTTTCGAAAATGGGGGGCTTGGCTCTCGGTTGTTGCAGGTTTTTGAGAGGAAAATGGAGAAGAAATGTGGGTTGTAGTGGAGAGGAAGAGTGTATAATGAGAAATGGAGTGTTGAAGGGAAGGTCCACAATAACCCATCTCTCTCTCTCGGTCACACTCACACACTTCACCAATGAAATGGTTGCAACATTTTAGGAGTGCTTAGTGATGATTAGGCTAGTGTTAAAAGGTGTCCATGCATTGGGTGGAAAAAAGGTGCATCATTATGCTTGTGTAAAGAGGGTGGATGGCGGTTTTAGGGGTGTTTAGGGGTGGTTTAATTTTTATTCCATCCCTAATACTAGATATATATATCATACATAATCATAGATGTATAATACATGCCATAAAAATAATTAAATCCAACATATAGCACATAATCGATTTTACCGAAAATAAATGGAAAAATAGGAATAAAAATACAATTTACACCTATTATTGATACTCATGTCATTCTCGATCAAAATATACGTATATATCATAATATATGATTTATATATTAAATAATATCATAGGATAAAATTATAGCATTAATTAAATACATATGAAACCTAATTTCAAATTATGTTTGAAAATTATAAAAATACATTATCGAGTTTTAATGATCTAAAAACTGATTTCATAGCTTAATAATACTCCTATATATCATAACATATAGTTTAGATACAATATGATAATTTAATGGTGTCATTTCATGTGAAAAACCAAAGTTTATAAACTTAGGGTTTCGAAAATTTCAATACCAAAATATAAATTTTAATAACTGAAAATTCGATTTAATAATTAACAATACTGAAATTATATAAAATAATAATAGAAATTAATTATTATAATTTTTGAGCATTAAACTCATTTTACAAAGCGTCTCTAGGCGTTGGCGTTAACGTCTCAGCGTTCAAAATCGACACATCTCGAATGGTGCGTAGTAAGCTCGTACTTACTTAAAAAAATATTCCTTTAATCAAGGAATTAAGATGGAAATAAATTCTAAGCTTTACGACTCATAGATTCCCATAAAAGGCGGCGTTCGATCTGGCGTTCGGCGTTAAAATAATCTTGTCGTATCATTTCATAAATTTCATTTCCGTAATTCACAATCCTTAGTGAATTATAAAAGGAATCGCTATAGCGATATCGTATCGAAATCACAATATTGATGTCGTCAAAATTATATCTGGTAAAACCACAATTACGGGTTTAGAATAAAATGTCGTGCGTTCGTTTCTTTGGAATATTACATTCCCAACCACTACGAAAAATTTCATCCGAAATTTGTATACCTTTAGAAAAATAAATCGAGGTATCGTTCTTTTATCGCTTCTTCAAGTTCCCGTGGTTTAACTTCTTGTCGTGGTGTCCACGATACTTTGACTAGCGAATTGACTTGCTCGTGGTGTTGGACTTTATAGTCGAGGATTGCCATTGATTCCTCTTCGTAGCTCATGTCGGGCTTGAGAATCACGTCGTCTTGGTGGATCACGTGCTTAGGATCTTGAGCGTATTTTGTGATTGCGACACATGAAAAACGTTATGCACGTTCCCTAGGTTTGGCGGAAGAGCCAACTGTAAGCTCTGGACCTATCCTCTCTAGGATCTCATATGGTCTATAAAGCGGGGTCTAAGCTTTCCTTCGGAGCCAAACGACAATCCCTTTCGATGGAGACCTTAAGAAATACTTTGTCTCCATCCTCAAGCTGTAGCTTCGGATCTCGCGTGTCGGTGATAAGATTTCTGTGCATCTGAGCCTCTTTTATCCTCGTCCTAATTTGTCGAGCGATCTCGATCATTTAGTTCATTGCATCGAGGCCTATAACTTTTCTCGCGACTTTCGTCCCGATAAAGTGGTGATCTACACTTCTTGCCATACTGAGGCTTCGTGTGGGCAATCCGATCGTCGCTTGGTAGCTATTGTTGTAGGCAAACTCAATCAGAGGTAAAATGTCTTCCCATTTTGCCCCTTGGTCCAATATTACTGTTCTAAGCATATCCTCTAACGTTTGGATCGTTCTTTCTGATTGCCCATCCGTTTGTGGATGAAAAGCCGTACTGAAATTGAGTTTAGTACCCAATTCTCTCTGTAAGCCAATCCAGAACCTGGATGTGAATTTGGAGTCTCGATCAGAGGTAATGGATTTTGGCACTCCATGTAATCGTATAATTTCCTTAACGTACAGCTGGGCCAACTTATCAGATCCATAAGTGCTTTGAATAGGTAGAAAGTGAGCACTCTTGGTAAGTCTATCCACAATTACCCATATGGCTGTGTTTCCTCTTTTCGATTTGGGTAAGCTTGTAAAGAAATCCATCGTTATATCGTCCCACTTCCATTCGAGGATTTCCAATGGTTGTAACCTCCGTAGAAGCGTTGGTGTAGTCTTCGCTTGTTGACAAACAAGGCAGCGTTTCTGAAAAAGCTATGTCTCGTTTCATGCCTTCCACAAAATTTTTCTTGGTCTGGTACATCTTAATCTTTGCTGGGTGGGCGGTGTAGGCGTATCGTGAGCCTCGCTCATGATTTCGTTTTGAAGCTCTGCGTCGTCGAGGAGCAGCTCATATCCTTCAAACAACAAGGCGTTATCCGGCGCTCTTGGAAATTCTTGAATCCTTGGACCTTAGTCTTTCGGATCTTTTCCAACTTTTCCTCCATCCTTTGTCTCGACAATTCTTTTTCTTAGGTCGGATGCCGGTGTGAGTGTAGCGATACGACTCACAGTGTCTCGGCGGTTCCACGGTTTAATCCTCGTCCTACCAAACTCTTGATGAGTTTTCCTCTTGTATAAAGAGACATCCTAACTTGGTATGGCTCTTTACGACTCAGCGTCGGCTACTACATTCGCTTTGCCGGGTGATAGTTAATACCACGGTCATAATCTTTTACTAATTCTAGCCATCTTCTTTGTCTCATATTCGGATCTCTTTGTTGAAGAAATACTTGAACTTTTATGATCGTGAAGATCTCATCTCACTCCATAGAGATGGTGTCTCCATATTTTCGGTGCATGAACTCTGTTGCTAATTCCAAATCGTGGGTTGGGTAGTTCGGTTCGTAGGGTCGAGTTGTCGGGATGCATAAGCTATCACTTTTCCTTCTTGCGTCAAGATACAACCCAATCCGGTCTTAGATCGTCGGTATAGACCACATACCCTTGTCAAACACGGGGCTGCTAGAAGCTGATGCCTTGGTCGATTTTCTTTAGTATTTGAAAACTTCGTCTCGCACTCATCGATCAATTGAACTTGATTCCCTTAGAGATGGCGGGTTATTGGCCTGCAATCTTGGAGAATCCTTCGATGAATCTCCTATAGTAACCGGCTAATCTAGAAACTTCTAATTTCGTCTTTGTGTTCTTGGTGATTTCCATTCTTGCAGCCTCTACTTTATTGGATCTACTTTTATACCTTGTTGGACATGATGTGTCCAGGAACATAACTTCCTTGACCCAAACTCACATTGCTAAACTTAGCAAAAGTCTTTAAATCTCTCGGGGTTTGCAAAACCGTTCGTAGATGTTCACTATGATCCTCTTCATTCTTTGAGTAAATAAGGATATCATCTATGAAGACCAAAACAAATTTATCGAGAAATGGATGAAATATTACATATATAATAGTTCGACCATCTCCGGCCTACCGGGCAACAGATAGGATCCATACCTGGCGAAATATTTTTGGCGGGTAATGCGGTATAACATTTGTTAGCAGTTGTGGATAAGTCTTGTAAAATAAACTTCATTGAAATAACGGTAAAATAACGTTTAGTGGGGTAGAAAAGGCCCATTTAAAGATAAAGCCCACAGGACTATGGTTTGTTGTAAAGTCTAAGTTGGTTGTTAAATCAATCCGTCATTGCGTTTGCGTCCTGGCTTCTGGCGAGGTTTTGATGCGTCGCTCGAGTCTTTCGAGACTTTGAAACTAAAATAAACTTGATATTTCATATCGATGGTAATTCCTAGTGAATTGATACGTCTCCTAACTGCGTATCGATTGACTTGTTCTCGTTCTTGAGATCTTTCCGGCGTATAGTCGTTTTCGATATATGGTTCATTTGTGAAATCTTTTCTTACTAATAATTATCATACTCAATTAGTATATCTTCAGCGTCTTGGCGTTTTATAAGCGTATAGTCAAATCGTTTGACGAAAAAGTCAACGTCAACGATGATTAAAAAGTCGGCGATTTTGACTTTTGAAAAAATTTCTTACAATTTTTGTTTTATAAATGAATTTGATCGATTTGAAAATAAGAATCTATTGCTCGATTTATCTTGTAAATCGAGGACTTATAGTTATTTTCGCATTTTAATAACCCTTTTATAAATAAAAGCGTATTTGGTATTTTAAAGCGTTATAAAATGAGCGTTAATCTCAAACATAGCAATCTATGTTTATAAAATTTTGTAAAATTTAAAAACTGTCCAGAATATTATTTTAGTAATTTTCATTAATAAACTAAAAAGGATTTTAAAATCCTTATTAATTCTCGATAATTAGATAATTAACTTAAAAATATGAAATGACTTTTGAAATTTTTCTAAATTCATATAGTGTATTATTATACTATGGTCCAGAAATAATTTATGAAATTCATATAATCTTGTTTAGTATTTATATATATACATATATATATTTTCGGTAATTGAAATAATAAGGAATAATCATCCAAAATTCCCAAAATTGATACATACTCATTATAACATCCCACATCAGTATATAATATTTATATAACCCATAGTTCATCATATCTATTTATTTCACAATATGTAACAATATTCACGGTAATAATAAGATAATTACCAAATAAATAGCAAACAATTTCTAAAATTCTAAATAAATTCCAACATGATTAAACATTATATTATAACATTGTAACATCATAACATCAACCAAAATAATTTAATCGTCACCATATGAGCTTGTAATGCTCTCGGCTTTTCGATTAAATTTAGTATTTGGTTTAAAAATTCGACAATTATATACTATGTTTACACTATAGTATAGTAATATAACATCATAATATTTATCAAAACTAATTAAATCATCACCTTCAAAACAACAAGCTCACGGTTTGTTTGATTTAAAATAGTATTTGATTTCAAAATTCTAATTAATTTACACAATGCGTAAATAATATCTAAGCATTAAAACACCATTACATTTCAAAATAAAATCATACATGACATATATTTTCAAAAGGCTCACGGTATTAATTAAATTTTAAGCATATGGTTTTCAAAATTCTAATTAAAACATATAACATATAAACAACACATTAAAGCATTAATATGTCATTATATGATTAAAACAAAATTATACACAGTCTTTATTTAACAAGCTCACGGTATTTTTAAAATAAATAGCTAGGGTTTTCAAAAATTTTAATTAACATACCATAGGTTTAAATCATAACATACATCAATAATACATGCTTGAAAATATTGAGAAACATTCGATGCGTCTCGTATGTTTTTAACATTTTCAAAATTATTTTAAACATATCATATGGTTCGAAAATTTCATAACATCTTGATCCGTTCAAAAATCAAATGAACAACAACATATGATTATCTAAGCATACATTTCATATATTTTCAAATAAATCATCAAGAACAACATCTCATTACTCTAGAACATTAAAACATATATATACGTACATATAGCATTGAACATACACATATGTATATATAAGCAGTTCGATTTCATGAAATAAAGAGGTGAAATCGATATTTATGGTCCATGTTTACCTTGGGATGGAATAGGATTAACAGAACAATATAGTAAGGTTTGGAGGAAATGGAGAAGAATGGAGTGAAAGCTTTCGAAAATAATGGGGAAGAGGCTCGATTTTTACGCTGAATGGGAGAGGAAAATGGGTGAAAATGAGTTCAAATTTTGGAGTGGGAGTGTATGATGAAAGTGGGGTGTTAGTGAAGGTCTCCCTATCATGCTTCTCTCTACCGATTTTGCGAAAATGGCACAAATCTGCAGCCATTAATGGCACTATGGATGATCATTAGGCTTAGTGCAAAAGGTGCCCATGCATTGGTGGTGAAAAAGGTGACAAGATTGGTTGAGTGAGGGTGGCCGGTGGCGTTAAAGTGTTATAAGGGTGATTTAATTTTTGTTACACCTTAATACTATATATTAATCATAGTATAGGTCATAGATATATAATCAACCCGTTAAAATAATTAAATCATCACATAATGAAACATACGAAATTAAGTCAAAATTAGGGAAAAATAGGAATAAAATACAAATCACACTATTATTGATACTCATGTCATTTTAGATTCCAAATATACACATATATATCATAATATATGATTTAGATATCAAATAATATCATAGGGTAAAATTATAGCATTAATTAAATGCATCTGAAACCACAATTTGAATTTTAGGTTTGAAAATTATAAAAATCTGTTACCGATTTTTAATGGTCTAAAACTGATTTCATAGCTTAATAACACCATATATATCATATTATAAGTTTAGATACCATATGATAATTTAATAGTGTCATTTCATTGAGAAACCAAAGTTTATAAACTTAGGGTTTTGAAAATTTCAATATCAAGTGTCGATTCAATCTGAAAATTCGATTGTTAATAACTAATAATACTGAAATTATATAAAATATTAATGAAATTAATTATTATAATTTCACGAGCATTAAACTTGATTTACAAAAAACGTCTGAAACGTTAACGTCTCAAAATGTTCAAAATCGACTCGTCTCAAAATAATTGGTAGTAAGTTTCATACCTAAATAAATATATTCCTCTTAATAAAGGAATTAGATGGAATTTAATTCCAACTTCACCGCTCGAGAAAATTTCATGAAAAGGCGGCGTTAAATCGCGTTTGCGTTAAAATATATAATGAATCATTTCGTAATATTTGATCCTTTAATTCACAATCCTTGGTGAATTATGAAAGTCGTCATAACGATATAAATGTCGATCCTGCAGTTCGATATGTAAAAAGATAATATCTGGCGAAAACCTGATACGGTTTAAGCCGTGTCGTATATTCGTTTCTTTGGAATATTGAAAAGGAATTAGTTATATAGACACTAAACGCGAAATACAATTCGATGTCATACGGATAAGAATATTCGGGAAAAACCTGATGCAGGTTTAGAATACTGTCATGTATGTTCGTTTCTTTGGAATATTACAAAAATAGTTGAGATATGGTGTTTGGGTATGATATGAACATCATATGCTTGAATTTATTAAACACCTCTATTTTCGAATAAAAACAGTGAGCTATATATATATATATATAGTGATTTATTTGATTTTGTTGTTGAGAATAATAGGATTTGTGATATATAAATATTAGTTGATGTTTAATGTTAACATTACATATTGCATTATATAACCATATTGAGAAAAGAATGAAAATTATTGAATATTTATATATTTATATATGATTAGAAAATGAATAAGGGTGAAAAACATGGGTTTAAAATTTTAATGCATGATATGATGATATTTCATGTTTAGTATATGGTATAAGCATGATATAATTTTTGTGAAATTTATGGAACACAAGCTTATTAAATTGTAATTCCGAGCTTTGAGCATTTAACCTATGGTTTAAAATTTTGTATGATGATGAGTTGTGTTTAAATCACATAGTATGATAGGAGTATAACATGATTTTATTGGAATTTATTGGATACCTATGCTAATTGTTGCTAATTATCGAGCGTAACAAAATGGCTAAGTATGGGTTTAATTCTAATGTTAAATGTAATAACCCTTGATTTTAAAAGCTATTACATTATTTAAAACCGTAAAATAAGTTTATTTGTGATAATCAAATCGATCGAGATCGAATATGAATTCGATCTATTTTACAAGGAATGAATTCTGTTATATATGAGAAAATCGTGAATTTAAGAATCGGTATAACGTTTATCGGTGAGTATATTTTAACGATCAATTTAGTATCGACGTTGAAATTTCATAATATTTTCTAAGCAATCAAGTGAGAATTTTATTCCTTTATTAATGATATATATTAGTAAAGTAATTACGAAATTATTATGACCATTTCGAGATGAGTCGATACGTAACGTTTAACGTTTTCAAACATTAATTTAGAGATGAAGCGAAAGATGGTTTTAATGATCAAGAAATTATAGAATTTATTTCCTATGATTATTTTATAATTACGGTATTATTAAGCATTAAAACAATCTTTAGAACATTGAGAATTATTTTTGAGCATTTTGAAAATGCTCGAAAACCTAAAATTCGAAATGGGGTTTCTTCATAAAAATAACATGTTTAATTATCCTATGCTATTATTTATCATCTAAATCATATACCATGATGTATATACCTATGATTAGCATGAAATAAAATTTTATACTATAGTTTGGCCAATGGTAGAGGTATACATATATGTATACAAATTTGAATTGTTTTAATTCTCATCTTGCATGTATATTTTCTATAAATTCAGATTTTATACCTTTGAGTCTCTAATAATAATACATAATAGCTATTTTCAAGATATTTTGTGTAAGGCACTAATGATTGGGAACCCGTTGGTCGTAAAATATAATATAAGGTGAAGAGTCTCTTGTGTGTGCAAGTAGAGAGAGAGAAGCGAGTGAGTGGATATGGGGGAGGATTTGATTTTTCTCATTCCCAGCCTCGCTCACCATTCTTACCTCGAACCTCCCATCTCTCTCAAGCATCAATTTCTCTACTCTAACTCTCTTCTCGAGTTCACCATGTGAGAGAGCTCACTCTATCAAGCTTTGATTTTTCTTCTAATATACCTGGCTTGAAACCTTAACATTGTTCCATTAATCCTATCACCAAGGTAGGTGGCATCGAGAGCTTGTTTGTTCTTGAAATTTTGAAGAAATGGTCTAGTTCATTTGCATGTGTTCTAGGCGATCTTTGTTGGTGATACTTTGCTGTGCATGTGTTGATGATATAAAGTATGTTAGATACATGCTCTTGTTTTAAAATGTATTGCATGTGTGTTCTTATTGCGAAGACCTTTGAATTTATGGTTAAATTGTGTAGGAATAAGGTGTAGCATAATGTTTAAAGCTTGATGTATGTTTAAAATTTTTATTAAATATGTTCAAAAATTGTTAGTGATAACGAAGCTTCAGAAATTATTTGAGCTTGAAATCATGATCTATGATGTTTTAGGTGTTCGTTGTATTTATTTGAAAATTTTGGAATAATTATGTATTTTTTCAAAAGAACCGGGCATGTATACTTGTTAATGTTGGTGAATGATTTCTATTTTACACATGCGATGACATATTCTTGATTTATGATGTGTTGAAGTGCATGCAATTTATTTGAAATTTTAGAAAGTCATATATATTTTTCCAAAATATTGAGCATATATATGATTATATGTTAATGAATGATTTTTATTTGAAAGCATGCAATGACATATAATTACTCTATGATGTTATAAAAGTACATAGTGATTTAATTAAATTTTGGAAATTTTATCTATTTTTAAAATGGATGAGACATATATAAAATTTATGTTGAGGTATAATTTTATTTAAGACATGCGAAGACATATTATTGATTTATGATGATATATAAGCCAGTGATTTATTGAGAATATTTGGAAAATCACATCTATTTACTTTTAAGAGGCCGAGCTTGTATATATATATATGTTGATGTGTGATTTTTATTTAATACATACGATGTTATATTATTGCTTTAGAATATGAATTATGCATCATATGATTTTGGAGAATTTTGAAAATCAATTCCTAAATTTATTGAATAAACGAGAGCTACAAGCTGGTGGGTGATGAATAAATTGGTTTTGATGTATATTATGATGTAGTGTTGTTACCTATAGTTTATAAACATGATATAATTGTTGAATATTTATATAAATGTTTGATATGCATTATAAAATAACCGAGACTTATATACCATTTCATATGGTATAAAATTGTTATATCATGGGTTATGTATTATAAATATGGTATATTAATGTTAGGACATTGTATTAAATTATTGGAATTGAGAAGAAAATTGTTGGGCATTTTTTTAAAATCTTTGTGACCTTATAAAATAAATAATTGATGATCGAATGTGGTTTGGTTGAGATTATAACATATTAATGACCATAGTGTATAATAATACATTATATGAAATTAGAAAAAAATTTGAAACCATTTGGTAATTTCTAATAATTCTGAGGAATTATTAAGGATTTTAAATCCTTTTTAATTAATTAATAATAAATTATATGTCTAAATATTATCTTAGACATATTTGGATATTATAAGAAATTTTTGGAAAATATTTGAGTAATAAATAGTCAAATAGCCGTGAAATATTTTGGTTTGAATAAGGATTTTAAATCAGCAAATCAACTTTATTAATAGTAAATTATATGTTTAAAATTATTTTTAAGCATATTAACGACTTATAAAAAGAAATCGATTGGAAATTGATTTTGTAAAGTGAAGATATTAAAATATGACTTAGTAATTAAATTCTTAAGAAAAAGTCAAAATTGTTGACTTTCGATATCAACGTCTGAAATCGTTCGATAAATCTGCTATCTGGCGTGGGGCGTGTCGGTTTGCTAATAAAATCACGTTGATACGAAAAGATTTCATGTTTGAAGTCGTTGAAAAAGCATTGAAAGCGTTGAACCATTTACAAGGGTAAAATAGTAATTTTGAACATATCTCGTCTCATCGCGGGACGAGAAATGTTAAACAGTATCGCTTGAAGCAGTATATTGAATTAGATTAAGAATTCAATTTATATCGATATAGAATATCGAGAAGCTTATTATGAACTTTGTAAGTGCCGAAATACGTGAGCGACGTCTAAAACATCCTTTTTATATAAAGGTGTGGATGGTATAATTTGGGCGTTGACAGTGGCGGTATTAAAGGCGAACAATAGTTTCGGTGGGCTTTATTTCTAAAACAAAATAATGGCATTCTTATTTAATGAACTTATTTATGATGCTTATTTTGGCTGTTGATTAGAATGTTTACAAGATTACACCTTAAAAATATTTATGTTTTGTGTATTGTATCTATCCATGAAATTGATGAATGATATAAATGTTGTTGGGTAGCTCCACTTATGAATGAAAATCGATATCGGATCATCTTGGAAGGCTTATACTAGCTAGGATTAGCGTGTACACTAAGGTATTTGTGTCTTGTAGGACAATTCACGGCCGTCACGGCGTCGTAGGGGAAATACCCGGCGTTCGAGCTATGATGTTACGATGAAATGATGGAGGGATGGATCATACACGCCAGAAAAATGCTTGGCGAGCAACTTTTATGAGCTGATAAAAATTTTTAGTAAGCCTGGCATTTCAACTAAAACCATGTGTCTTACCATGATGTTGGTAGTGAAATTTAAATCTAAAAAGGTTTTCGGCATGAGTCCATGAGTGCAAATTTTGTACTTAGCCACGCATTTTGTTTTTAAATGTGAGGTTGACTACGATCTTGATGATGGGAGTGTTGAGGAAGTCGATGTTACGAATGTTTGTTAAAGACTTGTTAACCTTAGTACATATCGTCGTATATGTATTCACACTTTCATTGTAACTGAAACTATTTTATGTTATGTATGATGATGAGATGATATGAGCTGAAACCCTTGATCATTAATATCCTTTGAATCTGTTGGTCCAAACCTTTTGATGCGATATGTTATAAATACGTTTTATTCAGTATAATACCTCGTATGTGATAAGCTTTATTGTAATGGTCTTTCTTTATCCTAAATACTATTCCTAGTATTAGTCTCCATACAGCTCACGGGTTATCCGTAGTGGGGTTGTGTGACGTGGTGTCGAGGCGGTTCTCTTTGAAACAATTCCTTCCAAACTAAGTCAGATTGGTCAGCAGGCCTAGAAATCTGCTGACTATTCTCGACACTCCATCACATCGGGCTCATGGGAAAAGGTGGCGGTTTCGTTTAAACTTATGAAATGAAGAATTTTATATGATGATCAAGTTTGAAAGGATTTTGATGGAAAAGGAAAAGAAAAGTTGTGACGTTATGGCGATAGAAATAAAAGTTATGAGCGAGGATTTTCAAATTTTTAATTTTAAAATCAATTGGTGATGATATGAAGTGGTTAAGTTGAGATGTATGTTTTGAAGCGAATCGAATGATTAAAGATGAACTTATGAAATCAAGTTGATATGTAAGTGCGATATGAATGAGCTACGATGTTATTTTGAAGTTATAGTTTTGAATCATGAAATTTATGATGATAGCTGGATATATTATCTCCTTAAGAAAACGTGGGCGATATAAGAAGCATGCTCACATATTGAAGAGCAGAGATAGGAAGCATGAATGTAACTTTAGCTTTGAGTTTCGAGCGGCAAAGGTGACGTGAAGATGAGCGAGCGATGTTGATGTCGTCATCACTTCACGTGATCAATCGCAATCACAACCCGACATGCGTGTCGCGTCCCCACTGGGACCGCCGGTTGGAGGTGACTAATCTAGGAATAGTATTATAGGACAAATTGACCAGGTAAATGGCCACATTGGTCGATAAACAAGCATGCATAATATGGCGTAGGTATTATCCGGATAATTAAAAGTTTGAGCCGTGGGAATATTAAACGCGGTCGATGAACCTCAATAATCTGACGATGAAACATAAGGTTTAAGTTAGAGTTTAGCGGCGGAAGGTGTGACCATATGTGACGATATGTGGCGAAAACAATCTAAATGAGCGATCGAGGACCTTTGGACTCCGCCAACCTGACCTCAGTCGTCGCCCGCGAGCTCGTCTTGCGTTTAAAACAAACATGCGGGGCTAAGTACAAGAACTTACGTTCATGCAGAAAACATTTGATAAATTTGAATTCTGTTGCAATATCGGGTAAGTCATGAGGTTTTAGTTAAAATGCCTTGCTGTTTACCAAATCATTTCGAGTTAATAAACATAGCTCGGTAAGCGTTTTCTTGGTGTGTGGTCGATCCTGATACATAATAATAAATAATAAGCGTCGAGAGGCCTCCCATCTGACGCCGTGACCCGACGTAATCGTCTGCCACAGTCACTCTGCGGCATATGTTAACGGTATGGTTCGACCTTCACGCGATCCCACAGCGGCATTTATCATCGACACGAGACCCGGCATTAAAGGTTGGGCGTTACCACAACAATTGATATAATAGTTCCAACCATCTCCGCAGCCCTACGGGCGTAGAGATAGGATCCATACACAAGCGAAATATTTTGGCGGTGTTGCGATGAAAACATTTGATATGATTGTAAAATAAGTCTTGTAAATAAACTCATTTGGAATATGATGTGATTCTTAGTGGGGTAAGAAAGGCCCACATTTGAAGATAAAGCCCACTTTGGACTATGGTTCGTTGTAAAGTCTAGGTTGGTTGGATTCGTCAAAGTCCCGTCGCGATTGCGTCACGCTTCTGGCGAGGTTTGAGTAATCGCTCTCGAGTCTTTCGAGACTTTCGAAGATAACCGATATTTCGATGTGGGTTAATTCCTCGAATGAATTGATATGCTTTCAAATCGTTATTTAATTGAATTGTTCTGGTTCATGAGATCGTTGACTATTCGGGTTTAACGTAGAACTGGCGTTTTAACGATATGAACCGTTTCTCGATATAAAGTTTCGTTTGTGAAATCCTTTCTTGTAATAATTTTATACTCGATTAGCACATCTTCTGCGCATTGGCGTGTTGTCGAGCGATATAATCGTGCGTTTGACTTTCAAAGTCGGCGAAGTCGACACGGTCGACAAAGTCGGCGATTTTGACTTTCAATAGTAATTTCTTACTATTTTATCTTATAAATCGAATTTGATCGATTTGAAAGCGTAAGTCTAACTCTCGATTTATCACGTAAATCGAGGACTTATAAATAATTTCGCATTTATTAAACCTTTTAATAATTAGAAAAGCGTATTTTCGATTTTAAGCGTTAACAACCTAACGTTTGTCTTAAACATAGTAAACTATGTTTATAAAATTTTATAGTTTCAAAATATGTCCAGAATATAAATAGACATATATTTTATTAATAAAGCTGAATTAAAAGGATTTTAAAACCACTTTTAAATTATCGAAATTTTAGATAATTAGTTTAAAAATACTAAATGACTTTTGAAAAATTTTCTAAATTAATATAGTGTATTATTATACACTATGGTCCGAATAATTTATAAGATCCATATGATATTGTTTGTCATTTATTAGTATATTTACATATATATTCATTCGGTAATTCCATATAATATGGAATAATTATCTAAAATTCCCAAAATTAATATACACATAGTATAATATCCCAACATCAATATATGTCATTAATATAACCTATAGTTCATCATAAGCATTCATTCCACAATATATAACAATATTCACGGTAATTTCGATTTAATTACCCGATAATTATCAAACAATTTCTAAAAATTCTAATTAAATCACAACATGATTAAACATTATATTATAACATTGTATCGTCGCAATATCAACCAAACCAATTGAAATCATCACCATATGGAGCATACATGCTCTCGGCTTTTGATTTAATTTTGGTATTTGGTTTTCAAAATTTCGACAATTATATACTATGTTTATATACTATAGTATAGTAATATCATCATAATAATCATCAAAACCAATTAAATCATCGCTTAAGCATCAGCTCACGACTGCTGATTTATTTATGGTATTTGATTTCAAAAGTCTAATAATTATACACTATGTTTATACATCATGTACTGACATTATAACATTAAAACATTCATCAAAATCAAATTAAATCATCACCATACTTAGGCTCGATGCCTTGGTTTTGATTTAATCTTGGTAATTGATTTCCAAAATTCAACAAAATCATATATCACATAATTAATATACTAAAGTATTAATATACTATTGTAGGATCAAATAAAATCATACACCTTGTCTGAAACCTTTGAAGCTCATATTTTAAAATCAAACATATGGTTTCAAAATTCTAAATAAATCATATAACATACAAACAATACATTAAGCATTAATATCATCGTCACAAGCTTAAAATTATACACCATGGTATATTTTGAAATAGCTTATTTGAGGCCATCTTTATTCCTTGCATTTGATCCAAGGTTGGCCTATCGGGCCGTAGTAAGAAGGAAAATCGGCGCCCTATTGCTCTATGGCAAGATTTTATTCTCTTTATCCCACAAGGATATTATTATATTTATGGTATATGCATAGATCCTTTCCATATA
The DNA here is from genome assembly GCA_036937905.1 of Salvia rosmarinus. NCBI lineage: Eukaryota > Viridiplantae > Streptophyta > Magnoliopsida > Lamiales > Lamiaceae > Salvia > Salvia rosmarinus. Next base: position 31,062,019 of record CM072824.1, on the reverse strand, counting down.
AGATTATGGTAATAATCAGTGAGTATGAAATAATCCCACGAGTATGGAAATAATCCTAAGATTATGGTAATTTTCCATATAGGATTATGGTAATTTCCATATAGGATTATGGTAATTTCCATATGGGATTAAGGTATTACATTATAAATATAGGTATGAGATAAAGTCTGGTTAATGCTCACATAATCTACGATATTTTCGGACATCTCATAGTGTTTGAGAGAGATTTTCGTGAGTTTTGGTGAGAGAGCAAGGGTGATTTTCGAAGCATTCTCCATAGATCGTCCTCACTCGGCGTTGGAGATTGGGCAATCGGGATACAGTCCGGAAGGTCAAGCACGAGTCCGATCCGTTCGATCCTTTCATCTCGTTCCATCGACCTCTTGGGATCGAAGGTAAACACGTGAAAACCCTCGTGTTGCGATTAATTATATAGACGCATACTGGGTTTATAATCAATGTATGGTGAATTAAATATCCAAGATGGATCCTCGGGCGAGGTTAACATATATTTTCCTACGATTGGTATCGAGCACAGGATCGAGAATCTTGGCTCTGTTGGATTAATTCACGTTTGATTATTACGTGCGTTTATTTTATTGTGGATCGTAATGCGTTCATCGTGGCTCGTTTATTATTTTTGTTGGGTTTTGTTTTACACCACGAGAAAATCCGTGGTTAGATTAGATTTTATTACGTAAATCTTATACGTAAAGAAGAACGAAGAGCGAAAGAGCGAAGAGCGAAGAGCGAAGCGCGGAAAAACGGGTCTCGGCGGACCCACGGGCTGTTTCTGGCGAGCCTCGCGATCGCGAGGCGATCGCGAGGCGAGGCGGCGAAGCGCGTTCGCCACGCGGATCCTGGCGCCACGCGGCGGCAAGTGGTCGCGGATTGAGCGGCAGCGGGCGGCGAGCTAGCGGGCGGCAGGCGCTCGTTCGCGCGATAAACCGGCGCTTGAGCAGCGGACTCAGCGATCGCGAAGTTTCGGACGGTGGCGACGACATCTCTCGGCGGATGTTCCCGCTCGAGGGGTGTGGCCGCATGTGCACTCGGCGTGCTCGGCGGTCGTGATCGCCATGGCGACCGCGAGTAGCCCGCGAGAACACGGCGGTAGCGCCAGGCTGGCGTAGCCGGTGGGCGGTTTGCCCTAGCGGCCGGCCCAGATTGGGCCGACCCGGCCCGGACCCGTTTTCAGATTTTCCGATCCGTGCCCGTGCGCGCGGGCCCATTGTTGAATCCGGTCCGTGCGGGTACGCGAGGCCCGCTTTCAGTTTAATTACGTACTTTGTAAATCTATGTAATAGATTAGACATGAATGTGCGAGGTTTCACGATTAGCGCGATGAGCGTTTATTTTATTTTATCGTTCATATGCACATCGTGGATGTTTAAATTATGCGATAGCATGCTATGTATGTTTATATTACGTTGACAAATCTTTAAGTGTTTTCACGTAATTGGATGCACATAGTAAGCATGCTAGGTTTATCGCGTTTATCAAGCATATTTTAGAATTCACTCGCGAGCATGTTTTACATGTTGAGTTCTATAGAAAAGCATGCTGGGATTACGTGATCGCATGGATAAACCTTTTGAATAAAATGACTAAGCAAGCAACCCGACAAATTAATTTTCAAATTAAAATGTCGAGACCTCCACCTTTTGATCTCTAAACAAAGCGAGGCGCTTTGTGAGTGGCGTCACTTGGCGTGGCTTGCTTGCCTTGTTTTATCATAAGTTTGTTAGATGAGATTTCTAAATAAAACTTTTAAATCTATTGAGAAGTGGGAGTTTCATGTGTAAATGTCCACCGCGTGGCTTGCATGTGCGATTTTCATAAGTTCTCTAGAGATAGATATAAAATGAGATAACAAAGAATTTGAATTGGGCGGTATGGTCAGGTGGTATGCGATTCTAAGAATTCATTTACTGCTTTGTTAAAATTGTGGTCATTGCTTAGACATCACCTCAGTACAACTTCCCATGAAGTCCTTCTTGCGATAGTGATGTGGTCTAGTAAGGTCAATCGTTAATTTCATTTGTCATAAGGATAAGTTGACATGGATTGAAATTAAGCGACTAAAAGGTATATTTTAATGCAGTCGGGGGTTCGTGTGTAGCGTCCACAGCGTGGCTTGCATGTGGAATTCCTTGGCGATTGGAGGTTTGATTAATATTGTTTTATCAAAGGTTACAATATTATTATTCACAATTATATGCGATCGTATGCTTATGTGTTTACATTATCGTTTCGAGATATGTCTCTTACGTCGATTATCGATATGCTTGCATAAAATCCGTTATCCGGTCCAAATTTTATCAGTGGAAACAAAACATGGAATATGTTCTTATCATTTGAAGAACACATGTTTGTTCTCACTACTCCTAAACTTGATGCCCTTATCGGCGCATCGACTAATGAAGCGGCGAGTCAGCGGACTTTGGAATAAGTCGAACAATATGGCTAAATGCTATATGATGACTACTATGTCCAAGGCTTGCGGTGCGACATCGATCGATGGTGAGCGGACGATATTTGGTCGAGTCTCGAGAGTAAGTTTGGGCGGTCGGATCGGACGATCGCTTCCACACAATGAGGAGAAATCTTGGCGTGTAAGATGGAAGAAGGAAGTTCGGTCCATGAACATGTCTCCCATGACTCGTCTCATGGATAGTCTTGATCGGTTGGGAGGAGGTATTGTGGCGAAGCCAAGGTCGATATCATCCTCAATACCTTGCCCAAGTCTTTTGAGAACTTTCGCGTGAATGCGATCATGAGCAAGACCGAGTTTACACTTAGTCGGTTGCTTAATGATCTCGTTCTTTGCGGAAGGAGTTATGGGAAAAGGAGCACATGCTCTTGCTAGCACATCTAAGGGCCCAAAATTTTCATCGCAAAATGGAAATAGAAAGAGGTACCAAAGGTGGTAGAGCGAGGAAATAGTGGGAGTAATGGGAGCGAGAACATGGTTGCCAGGAGCTTGAAGAAGCCAAGGAGAGGCAAGTGCTTCAAGTGCGGTGGGCCCGGGCATTGGAGGCCAGTGCCCTATGCTCGAGGCTCAAGTCGCCGTTTGCTTTAATGCGAAACATGTTTAGCGACTTGTTCTACCCATTCTTGGGTAGTAGATCTGGCGCAACTAATCATGTTTGTTACACCTTGCGGGGTTCTGCGGACAAGGGCTGTTTGATGGCGAGATAACGATCTCCATGGGCAGCCGCGCGAAAGTCGAGGCCGTTGCGGTTGGAGATGTTACTTTATGTTTTGAGAAAGCAGTTTTAGTTTTAAAGGCGTTTTATATGTCTTTGGTTTTCGGTGGAACCTTGTTTTGTTTGAAATTATTTACTCATGGATATTACTGTTATTTTTGATAGTGGTGTTTCTATCATAAGAAATGACGAAGTTATACGTGTTGACACGTTATATAATTAAGCTTTATACTATTTACGCCAAACATAATACCTATAACTATGTTGCATCTTCATCAAACCCAAAAGAGAAAGTTTTCTTAGCAAGATGACACCACTTTTCTCTGGCATCTTAGATTAGGTCACATCAATCTAAATAGGATCCAAGGCGGCTAAGAATGGGCGTTGGGTAACCTATGATTACTCCATTCGGTCTGCGAATCTATATAGAAGGTAAGATGTCGACCAGACCCTTCAAGCGAAGGGTTATAGAGCCGAAGAAATGTTGGAGTTAGTCCATTCGACTGTGTGGACCAATGTCCACAAGCTCTGGAGGTATGCAGTATTTTGTCACTTTCATTGGCGATTACTCAAAGATACGGATCGTATACCTTCCTTGCAAGTGCTGAATGCTTTGAGAAATTCAAGAGTTTAAGGCGGAAGTGGAGGCGAAGCTAGGTAAGAGTATCAAGTCACTGCGATGCGATCGCGGTGGCGAATACCTCGATGTGAGTTTATGGACTATCTAGTGAAGTGTGGGATTACATCCCGTACTTCACTTCGGCACACCTGACAAAATGGTGTGTCGGGCGAAGAAATAGGACTCTTTTAGAAATGGTTAGATCAATGATGAGCTATGCAACATTGCCTATTTAGATTACGGGGTATGCCTTAGAGGCGGTGGCATACTTGCTAAATCTAGTACCGTCCAAGTCGGTCGAAAAGACCCCTTCGAGTTGTGGTTTAGCATGAAGCTAGTTTAAGCCACATAAAGATATGGGGTGAGTCCGACACGTGTCTTTGAACAAGAAGGCGACAAGTTGGAGGCTAGATCGGCGCAAAATTGTTTATTGGCTATCCTAGAGGAGCGAAGGTGGTTTATTCTATAGTCCTAAGGATCGGGAAGGTCATTATTAGCACTAATGCCGATTCTTAGAAGAGGATTATATGAAAAATCATAAGTCAAAGTTGAAATCATTCTTGAGAATTAGAAGATGATCGTATTCCACCACCGAATTAGGCGAAGGTGCGAGATGTCGAGTCAGTGGGAGGATCGACACGGATACTTCAAGAAATTGAAGTGGGTCGAGTTCCTTTGGAGATACCGAGCCGTCTAAGTGGTACCTACCACAGCAAGTTGTGCAAGATGAGAACCACAAGTTTACGCACCCCGTTGCCATTGTGCTGTAGAACCTCGTCGTAGTGGGAGGTTGTTCGTCGACCCGGCGATTTATGTTCGTGGGTGAATCTTGGTTTAGTCGAGGAGGCGAGCAGCAATAATCGACCCATGGACATACAAGGAGGCGATACTGAGATATTGATGCAAGATCGTGGCACCGCTATGGACTTAGAAATGGAGTCCATAACGGCTATGGATGTATATGAAAAGACACCTCTACCGGATGGCAAGGAAGCCATAGGTAGTAAGTGGATATCAAGAGGAAGAGATTCGATGGAGGTTTCGACTTTCAAAGCCGAGGCTTGTGGCGGTACACTCAGATTGAGGGCATCGATTTCGATGAGACCTTTTCGCTGCATGCAATGCTCAAGTCCATCGAATTCTTCTAGCCATAGCAGCCAGCTTGACCTAGAGGTTTGGCAAATGGATGTTAAGACCGCTTTTCTAAGCGGTTACCTTGAGGAAGGTAGAGACATCTATATGCAGCAACACGAAGGTTATGTGGTAAGGGTGAAGAGCATCTAGTATGGAAGCTTAAGAAGTCCATTTATGGACTTAGCGAACCTCGATCATGGAACTTACGCTTTGACGAGGTAGTAAAGTCCTATGGATTTACAGGTTGTTACTAGCGAGTTGTGTGTATCGGTTAGATGTCAACAGTGATGTGGTATTTCTTGCACTTTATGTAGATGACATCCTTCTAGTTGGCAACAACGTGGTGTTATCGGGCGTAAAGAGTTGGCTATCCGATCGGTTTCAAATGAAAGATTTAGGAGATGCGTACATTCTTGGGATCGAGGTTTACGAGATCGCAAGAAGAAAATATTGAGCTTATCTCGGGCGTCTTACATTGATCTTGTGATTACTCGTTTAGTATGCGAGACCGCGAAAGGATTGCTACCTTTCGGACATGGCGTTCCTTTATCTAAAGGCATGATCACCTATAATTGCAAAGGAGATAGAGGAAATGAGACAAGTTCCTGCAGCTTCGCCGTAGGAAGTCTCATGTCATAATCTATGCGAGGCCGATATACGCTATCACGGTGGCATAGTAGCTGAATATCGATCTAACCACGGACAAGCTCATTGGATTGCGATAAAGCGTATACTCAAGTACGAAAAGGACTCGAGATTATAGGCTAGTTTACCATGCGAGATAGTCTAATGCCTTTGGGCTATCTGATTTCGGTTCCAAAGGCTGGCCGTGATGAGAAAAAGTCGACCTCGGGCTATGTGTTTACCTTGGGAGGTGGAGCCGTATCTGGCGGAGTGCAAGCGGCGATGCATTGCGGACTCTACCATGGAAGCGAATATGTAGCGGCGGAGGCTTCTAAGGAGGCTGTATGGTTCGAGAACTACCTCATGGATCTAGATGTGGTACTGGTTTGCCCAAAGTATCATAGTTTCTTGTGATAACTCGGTGCGATGTAGCAAACTTCGAAGGAACCCACGGACCCTAAGCGACCAAACACATGAGAGAAAGTACCATGTCACAGAAATGGTTAGCGAGGTGGCGTCTTGATTGAAAAGATTGATACGATGGAAAATCTTGCGGATCCATTCACGAAGAGCTGCGCCAAAAGTCTACGATGGACACGTTAGAGGACTTGGTTGCGCTTGATGGCACCCACTTAGAAAACTTTTGTATAAGTGGGAGAAGCAAAGTGATGGTTGTTTGTAATAGCTAGTAGATAGACACATTGTATACTTAAAGTTTGCTTTAGTATAAGTGGGAGATTGTTGGATTTGTATCTTTGAAAGCGGTTTGGTTGAGCTTGTATACAATGTTTCACATTACCACTATTACAATCTCTATTTGAATTGAATACTTGATTGCATATATCTGGTCCCTTATCTCATATATAAGTTAGATCATACAATGTGTAGAAGATCACGGAGTCTCGTATGATTGGTCGAGCTTAATGAGATATAAAAGTTTCACGGTGAGACAACTTAAGGACGAGTTGTCGGTTTAAGCTGCGATATAGATAAGAAGTGACTTGACTTAGTTGCTTGTCTATCTTTGATGCGTCTACGGCGTATTGAAGGATCACGGTGAGATGTGTTCTTCTTTCGACGTCGTGAAGAACCAAGATCTCGGTGACTTACGATGATCTAAACCTCGATAAGGTATTAGGTGGTATGAGTTCTTGACCATCACTTTGACTTGTTATGAGTGAGGGTTATATGTTCTAACCAAGATTCTCCGCATCTTGGGTGGTGGCAATCTTGTATGTCACGCTAGTTATCATGTCAGTCACCGTATCCGTTTAGGATGATGGCGTCCCTTAAGGAGCTCAAAGGTTTATTGTACTAAACCCTGCGGGTTGAGTTAGCTCAAGTACAATAATAAGGTTGAGTGGTACTACTTAAGGAAATGAAGTTGTTAATCGTTTTAAGCGATTGATTGCTATAAATGATTAATGGACGTTCGATATCTTAAATGATTAATGGACGTTCGGTAATAAAGGGTAAGTCGACATTTATTCTCTAGTGGCATGAATAAATGTTTATAAATTAATTTATGTTACAAATTTGAACATAAGATAATTAATTTATTTGAGGCCCATCTTTATTCCTTGCATTTGATCCACAAATTTGGCCCATCAGGCCCGTGAGCAAGAGGAAAATCGGCGCCCTATTGCTCCTATGGCAAGATTTTATTCTCTTTATCCACAAGGATATTATTATATTTATGGTATATGCATAGATCCTTTCCATATAAGATTATGGTAATAATCACAGTGAGTATGGAAATAATCACGAGAGTATGGAAATAATCCTAAGATTATGGTAATTTTTCATATAGGATTATGGTAATTTCCATATAGGATTATGGTAATTTCCATATGGGATTAAGGTAGTGCATTATAAATATAAGGTATGAGATAAAGTCTAGGTTAATGCTCACATAATCACACAATATTTTGGACATCTCATAGTGTTTGAGAGAGATTTTCGTGAGTTTTGGTGAGAGAGCAAAGGGTGATTTTCGAAGCATTCTCCATAGATCGTCCTCACTCAGCGTTGGAGATTGGGCGATCGGGATACTGATCGTAAGGTCAAAGCACGAGTCTATCAGTTTGTCACGCCCCAATTCCCGAGGAAGGCACGGATCGGGGGTGTGATTAGGGGTGGGGGTTAAGAAGCGGGGAAGAAGGGGATACATATAACATACACGATGAAGATGTGACCATGAAATCGGGCATCTCTCTATAACTAGGACATATCACGAAGGGAGGGTGCACAAACAATCCACCAACAGAATAATATCGATAACATAACCTCGAAAACATGATCTTGGTTTATTATAAGTAATGCGAGAAGGCAAAATAGCATTACATCCTCGTCAACTAGACGGTCGACTACAGCATGCTCAGATCGAGACTCACGCAGTAATAACATAACAAATCTTGTTCCCAATCGAAAGCAAATAAGGACGAGAATACATAATTATCGAGTGCGTATATAACACAACATCGGAAGCATAGCATGAAGAACGCAGCTCCACCCTCGTCGCCGTCCTCCTCTCATCGTGAAAAGATTTGAAAAGAGTTTGGGGTGAGTACTAGCGACTCACCGGGTTTTATCATAAATCAAAAGAATCATGAGGTCGTGTTTAGAGCACTTACCTTAGAAGGTTTTAAAGCGTAAACCACTTCTAAGTAAAGCAAAATAGATTTTCATTTTCGATACTGATCCGTTATTTCAAGTACTCCCATCATAGAACCATGAACCACGGCTCGGGCGTATCCATGACCATCACATGACATTCATTCGCCCGAACATATCCGACGCCCACGCCGAACGTATCCAACGGCTAACTCGTGTGGACTTGTGGGGTCAAATCCTCGCCGAACCATAACCACCTCATTACCTTTTCGTGTGGACTTAGGGTCTATCCTCGCGAACCATAACCACGTGTTCTGGGTCTATCCCCTTATGATCAATACTCAAGATGGTGATCAACCCACCGAATAGAGATCCGCACAACCATGATAGAACCATATTCGATCGGAGAACGTAATAATTTCACAAAAACATTTTACGGCGTACATGTTTTATTTTGAAATATCGAGTAAATAACTCAAAATAAGCATATATAACCCAACTCGAATGCATTTAAAACGCCAACCGAGAGATATCTACGGATCCGATGACTTCACCGATCGACCGGTAGGTACCGTAACAAGACGGAACAACTTTTGGGGTTACATCCCACAAAGCAAAGCAACAACGTGATCCAAACGACGATCAAGCAAAACTAGGTTTTCGACTTTTCAACCCACGTTTGCACTCTCCGGTTTTCAAATCAACTCGATGCGAAGGAAATATATTGTGGCATCAAGACCTATAATAGGGTACCTTCAAATATGCATGCATGCAAGTTGACTCAAATCTTAGCGTGAAGAAGTTTTCAAAATCGATGCTATCCTCGGATCTGGGATAAACCATCCAAAATCGATGCATGAAAATGGAAACATAAGCAATATGCATAACGATTTAACATGGAATGACAAACGACGTTGAAAATGGATAACCCGGCGTGTACTTCCTTTAGAAAACTCAAGCAACGGAAAACATCCCGATATGCGTAAACGCGAAAAGCGTAAAACGGAATCGGTATTTTAGTAGAATGCATAGTCGGAACTCAAACCTAAAGGACCAGAGCTGAAGGTGGGCCGTCGGCCACCAAATCGGCGGCCAACAGCCACCAAATCGGCGGCAGAATGGGCGGCGGCGGTTCGAACAATCGGCGGCCTCGGCCGCTTTCCCCGCCTCGTCCTTTAGAAACCCGAGTTCTATGCTATACGATCTACTAAAAGGCGGAATCAAAACAAGAAAAGGACAAAACCGAAAAACGGGCTGCCCGGGTGGTTGATCGGGCGGTGGTGGCTCGCAAAGAAGCCGAATGGCGCCGCCACGAGCCTCCCCGGCCGATCCCCACTCCTCCAGTGGGCTCGCAGCAGCACTGAACTGCTCGCTCTTCCGTAAACACGAGAGACGAAGGAAATGAACGTTGAAAAATGAAGGCCCTAGCCTCCTATTTATAGGAAAGCAGGGTCGCGCTTGTCTAGCATGCAAGCTACTTTTTGAAAACGCAAAGCGATGCAACTTTGCAAACGGACTCCAAATTTAGCAAACTTGTACCCATGGACACGAAATAAAATACCGACACAATGACTATAAACAAGATATGCTTTTAAAGACTAAATGAAAAGTCCGGTTTTTCGATAACTTCCCGAGTGCCAAACCTTCATGGGTGGTCGAAACACGCATACTTAGTGTCTATGAATTATCATAAGACACTCTTCACAACGCTCGAGGTTTCGTGACGGTCGCATCACCGAAACAAAAGTCAACCTTTCGACCTTTCTCGAAAAACGTGCCATGCAAAATGAAGCTTAAAAAGACGGGTATTACATCCTCCTCCTTATAAAAATTTCGCCCTCGAATTTCAAACACGTGGAGAAAACAACTCGTGGTACCGAGCCCGAACTTGTCTTCCAACTCCCACGTAGCTTCTTCCTCCGTGGTGATTCCACAACACCTTCACCAACGGAATCGCTTGTTTCTCAATTCCTCGACTTCTCGCTCCAAGATAGCCTTGGCCTTCCTCGTAACTCGCATCCCGAGCAAGAACCACTGTCATGCTTGATCACGTGTTTTGGGTCGAACACGATTTCTCACCGAAACGTGAACACGCCACGAACATCTCCGATGCTAGGCGGCAAAGCTAACCTATAGCAACGGGCCTATTCTCTCAAGAACTCGAAGGTCCAACGAACCTCGGTCAGAATCTTACTCGCCTCCCAAAACGAACGACTCTCTCGTTGGGGAAACTTTATGAAAACGCGATCTCCGATCATGAACGAAGATCCGACGACGCTTGTCCGCATAGGACTTCGCTCGCCCCGAGCTTCCTTGATCCTTCGCTGATCCGATCGATAACCTCGAACGTCTGTTGAACCATCTCGGTCCTAACATCTTCCTCTCGCCCACTTCATCCCAATAAAGTGGCGATCGACACTTCCTTCCGCATAACGCTCATAGGAGCCATTCTATGGTGGCTCGATAACTATTGTTATAGGCAAACTCTACCAAAGGTAGTATCTCTTCCCAACTTCTCCTCTCGTCGCCACGATCGCCGCAGATGTCTTCCAAAACCTGAATCGCTCTTTCCGATCGACCGTCCGCTTGAGGATGGAATGCCGACTAAGATTCGCCTGGTCCCCACGGCTTCCTCGACTCTCCAAAACCTCGACGTGAACCTCGGGTCACGATCCGACGAATCGATACCGCACACCATGTAACCGCGATTTACTTTGACATAAAGGCGAGCGAGCTTATCTAACCCGACGTCATCCGAATCGGTAAGAAATGAGTCGATTTCGATCTATCGACGACAACCCATATAGCAAGATGTTTCCTTCACGACCTTGGAAAACTCACCACAAAATCCATACCGATATGATCCCATTTCCATTTTGGGATTGGTAGCGGTTGCAATAATCTGACGGACGTTGGTGTATGCCTTTCACTGTCGACAAGCCAAACAACGCTCCACTTAACGCGTTACATCCTTTTTCATCCTCCCACCAAAAGTTCCTCTTAAGGTCTCTCGTACATTTTGGTGCTTCTGGATGAGTCAGATACGGTGCCTCATGAGCTTCACTCATGATTTTATCTCTCAATTCCCTATTGAGTGGCACACATAACCTTCCTCGGAATAGTAGCGTTGTCTTCGCCTGTGAAACCCTTGCTATCTTCTAGCTTGCTTTCAAACGCATCTTCTCCAGGAATTCGTCTCCTCATTGCGCACTCACGATGGCTTCTCTTAGATCCGGTTCAGGTGTCAAAGCTGCGATGAATCCTTGCACTGATTCCGGCGGGTGAATCACTTCAGGCTGAGCTTCTCGAAATCTCGAATAAGCTCTTTCTCAGAAGAAGATATCCCAACCGCCTCGACTTGCGACTAAGAGCATCTGCTACGACATTGGCTTTCCCGGGTGATAACTGATAGAGCAATCATAATCCTTCACCAACTCTAGCCATCTCCTTTGCCTCATGTTCAGCTCTTTTTGTTCAAAGAAATACTTGAGGCTCTTGTGATCCGTGAAGATCTCACACTTAACTCCATAGAGATAGTGCCTCCAAATCTTCAACGCATGAACGACTGCCGCTAACTCTAGATCGTGAGTTGGGTAGCTCAACTCGTGTGGTTTCAACTGACGAGACGCGGTAAGCTATAACCTTCCCGTTCGCATGAGAACACAACCTAAACCAAGCTTGGATGCATCGGTGTAGACCACAAACCCATCGTTCCTTCCGGCACGGCTAACACTGGAGCGGTTGTTAGCTTCTTCTTTAACTCTTGAAACTTGCTTCACAAGCTTGGACCATGAAAACTTGATTCCTTTCACGGCATTGCGCCATCGGCCTTGCCAACTTGAAAACCCTTCGATGAAAGCGTCTATAATATCCGGCCAAGCCTAGAAAGCTTCAACCTCATTGGCATTAGTCGGAACCTTCCGTTACTATCGCTTCAACCTTCACTGGGTCGACTTTGATTCTTCGCAGACACGATGTGTCCAAGGAACATCACTTCTTTGAGCCAAAACGCGACTTGCTATACTTGGCGTACAACCTCTACGCCGTAACGCTTCCGTAATCGGCACGGAGGTGTTCTTTATGCAACTCGCATTCTTGGAATAGATGAGAATATCATCGATAAAACCAAGACGAAATCGTCCGACATCGATGGAAAACTCGATTCATCGATCCATGAAAATCGCCGCGCATTGGTCAAACCAAACGGCATCACGATGAACTCGTAGTGCCCATACCTCGCCCCAAACGCGGTCTTCGCAACGCCCTCCTTCCCGATCTTCAGCCTGATGGTAGGCGACCTCAAATCGATCTAGAGAAGACACTCGCTCCCGAATGGTCAAAAGATCGCCGATCCTTGGAAGAGGATATCTGTTCTTGATCGTCGACTTATTCACTCTCGTAGTCAATGCACATCCGCATTGACCCATCCTTCTTCTTCGACGGCGGCGCGCTCCCACGGCGACACGCTAGGTCGGATAAAACCTAGATCCAACAGCCCCTGAATCTGCGCTTTCGGCTCTTGCAATTTTTAGGTGCCATTCTATATGGTGCCTTTGATATCGGGCGCCGCTTCTCCGGTTCCAAATCAATAGTGAATTCCACTTGTCTATCGTGCGGTAAACCCGGCAAGTCCTCGGAAACACGTCCGGATATTCACACACCATCGCTCCTTTGCAATCGCCATTGTTGTTCATCGTGCCTCGTCAAACTTACCAAGAAAGTTTGACAGCTTCCTTCCGATCATCCTCACCGCCTTGGGTCGAGATCATCGCACGCAAACACCCATCCTTATGCCGTGAAACAAACTTCCACTCCTTCGGCTGTTCGAAAAGCAACTTCTCTCGAGACAACGATAGTTGCTATGTGCTTTTCAACCAATCCATGCTAAAGATGACATCGAAATCTTCCATTCGATGACATGCAAATTGACAAAGACCTTCGTCATGTATTTCTACCTCACGGTTACGGCATATCTCTTTTGCCTTTAGCACTTCCCCTGACGGGATGCTAATTTCCAGGGTACTCTGTGATTTCTTGGGTACCAAACCCAACCTCTCACACGCGATTCTCGAAACGAAAGAATGTGAGGCTCCTGTATCAAACAAAGCGAAAACGGGTACATCACTCATATGGATTATACCTGCAAGATTTCCGGGAGCTTGAGCTGCCTGCTGCTGATTCAAGGCGTACACCCTTGCTTGCTGCGGTGGCCTTTGGTTTGCTGGCCTAGGGTGACCTCCTGCTCCGTTGTTTGTTCTCGGCGGAGCATGATTCTGCCTCTGCGGAGCTGGATCTTTGCCATCGTGGTGGGCGCACACGCCCTCCTAACGGACAATCTCGAGCGTAATGTCCAGACTTCTTACAACGATAGCACTCGGTGCTACCTTGCCTGCACTCGCCGAAATGATTCCTTTGGCATTTCTGGCACCAAGGTTTCACTCACCGCCGCATGGGTTGGAAATTCTTCCCAAGGTTGCCTTTCTCTCTTGAATGCTTGATTCCTTGGAATCATCGACCGCTGGTTCCTTGGAACACTGATTGCCTTTCCTCGATCTTCCATTTCCTCTTACCTCTTCCTCCGTCGGATGGCTGTCCGGTGGCATCGTTCTCTCTTGGGGCAACATTGACTCAATGTTTAATGCCCGGTTCGAGGATCGCGCATACGCCGGATCTCCGATCGACGGCGAAATTCGATCTCGGTCGGAGTCCTCTCTCGAACACATCGCTCTGGCAGCCTCGGTGCCAACCAGTGCGTAGCATAACGTGATGTATTTATTGAACGAGCGATCGTACTCGGTGACCGTCCTTCTTCCTCGACGAAGATTCGAGTCGTTTTGCGCTTCTCTGCTCGTAAACGCCGTGCACGCATTTTCCATGAGTTCTTCCTGAAATCTTCCCACGATACCTTGCCCTTGTCACGGTGTTAGGGTCCTTCTCACGGATTCCACCGTAAATCAGCCTCGTCGGTTAGGCGAAAGATCGCGCAATTCAGCTTTTACGCTCCGCGCACCGATGTATTCGAAGATCCTTTCGGTGGATCGTATCAGGTTCTCGGCGTCGATCGGTTCGCCGAGACCGTCGAACGTGGGGGATTACGCTGCGAAACTCTCGATCGCATGCCGCTGAACCAAAGGTGGTTCCCGGCTTCTTCCACATTATTGTTCCTCACGGTTCCTTGTTCCGGCATTACATACGGCGTTTGAAACATTAGAAAGCGCTTTCGCATAGATAACGGGTATCATCGATAACATATATCATCACCCATATCACATATCATCACATATACCACATATCACGCACGATCACATATAATCATGCAATCTGTCAACATATCATCGCTATGCATTTCACATAACCTCATCATCACACATCACATAGATCATATATCATCACGGCATAGCTCATATCACATATAAGCATCAAACATAAACATCCTGTCATAGACGGCGTTAGTATCGATAATATTCGGTGTCCATGAAGGGCGTCAAAATACAAGATCAAGGTATGTCATCAAAAGGTCGAGATATGAGCAAAGAATCGACTCGGTCCTTTGTCAAAGATGCCGCTCTGTCCATGCTTCTAGCGATTCTGCGGCCATCCGCACACACCGACTACCTAGATCCTCGTCCTCCATATCCATCCACTATTCCCCGCTCGTCCAGCGGTTCCATTTCTCTCCTCATCCTCTCTTCCTTCCTGTCGGGCTTGAATTGGCCGCGCGCTTGAGCGATCCCGCATGGAAGCAAGCCTCTCTTAGGTATGATCCCGTCAAGCGTGCTCGATTGCTCGAGTGTCGGTGAAAGCGTACTCGAGTCCTCGCTCTGGCGCTTGCCCTTCCTCAATGTGCCCGATCTCATCGTAGTCGCCGGCTATCTCGATTACCGGGTCCTCCGAATCCTCACTATCCTCCTCGTTCTCATCTCGGGTCCTCCTCTTCCTCGTAGTCGTCTTCCACGGATGCCACTGACCACGGTTTGGTGGCATGAAGATCTGATTACAGGCTCCGCTTTGTTGCCCCGCCGGACGGACAATATCTCTCGTCACGGAAGTTCTGCCTCAAAGTCATTCCGGGTCCTCCGGAAGGTAAGGATCGTCGATGGAGGTGTAGTGGCGGTGTATCTGTTGCAGCACGGTGATCGCTCGATTGATGGTTGTTCTCCCAATGGCTCTTCGGAACATCATCCCTATCATCGATCTGGATCGGTCCTCGAGGTGTCTCGCAACCACATCCTCCTCGACGGTATACCTCGGTGGTCATCCAACGCCTCCATACTCGAGCGGCGAACTCAAGAAAGTCGAGGTAAGGTGCCTCGGGATAGATCCCGCCTCGAACAACACATGTCTCGCTTTCGCCCACGGTGCCATCCCGTCTTGTAGCCTTTCGCCATCCGATAGTAGGCCTCAGACTCGACACTTTCCCTTTGTCTCGAACCTTTCTCCATAACCCAACAAATCTTCCCGAAATACTCCCAATGGCTCATGAATATTCCGGTACATTCCACGAATTTACGGATATGCTCATCCATTCTGTGAGATCTTAACCAACGTTGTCTGGGCAACTGAATATCCATAAACCTACATGTTAGTTCACCATAAAACAACAACAAATATTCACGTTTCCTTTACCATCCCAGTCATCTGGGTATTCATGTCTCATACACATGTTCATTTCAACACATATCAATATCAATATCGTTATAATCACGTAAGCAAATACAGGATTCACTTACAAGCACTCGTTTATCAAAATAAACAAGATTTTCAATCAACAACATATTGCTATGTAAACACATAGACTTACATCAACCATACGTGATCACATCAATCACATCATATCATATAAGCGATTTTCACATCACGACCACACGTGCCCTTTTGTTCCATCAACAATCACTTCCACGTCCACATCACCATCCAACCATACCTCATCCACATCACGTTTACATCGCGTAAACTCTTACCGAGCCAAAACACATGAAACCAAGATCATATCAAGCATCACATAACCACATAAAGCATCAACAAATAAACACATACCTCATCCCTTTTTAAAGGAGGCGGATGACGGTGGTGAGGTAGGCAGACGATGATGCAGTTTAGAAGAACAAGTTCTAAACACTCAATTTCAAAACGCGCACGATATAAAGCAAGCGAAGCGCTTTGATATCAAACAATTATGAAAACTAGATGCCAAGAACATTGCTCGATATTAAGTCATCACGCCCGATTCAGGAAGGCACGGATGCGGGGTGTGATTAGGGTGGGGAGTTAAGCGGGGAAGAAGGGATACATATAACATACGATAAGAAGATGTGACCATGAAATCGGGCAATCTCTCTATAACTAGGACATATCCAAGGGAGGGTACAAACAATCCACCAATGTAATAATATCGATAACATAACCTCGGAAAACATGATCTTGGTTTATTATAAGTAATGCAAGAAGGCAAAATAGCATTACATCACGTCAACTAGACCGGTCAACCACATAGCATGCTCGTGACGAGACTCACGAATAACATAACAAATCTTGTTCCCAATCGAGAAAGCAAATAAGGGACAAGAATACATAATTATCGATGCGTATATAACACAACATCGCGGAAGCATAGCATGAAGAACCCGCAGCTCCACCCCTCAGCGTCGCCCGTCCAACCCTCCTCCATCTGTGAAAAGATTTGAAAAAGAGTTTGGGGTGAGTACTAGCGCACTCAGCTGGGGTTTTATCATAAATCAAAAGAATCATGAGGTCGTGTTTAGAGCACTTACCTTAGAAGGTTTTAAAGCGTAAATCCACTTCTAAGTAAGCAAAATAGATTTTTCATTTTCGATACCGATCCGTTATTATCATTACTCCCATCATAGAACCATGAACCACGGCTCGGAACGTATCCGCCACCCATCACATGACATTCATTCGGCCGGAACATATCCGATCGGCCCACGCCTCGAACGTATCCGGTAGGCTAACTCGGTGTGGACTTGAGGTCAATCCCGTCGTAACCATAACCACCTCATTACCTTTTCGTGTGGACTTAGGGGTCTATCCCCGAGAACCATAACCACGTGTTGGGGTCTATCCCTTATGATCAATACTCAAGATGGTGATCAACCCACGAATAGAGATCCGTGCACAACCATGATAGAACCATATCTTGGATCGAGAAGCAAGAATAATTTCACAAAACATTTCTGGCGCATATGTTTTATTTTGAAATATCGAGTAAATAACTCAAAATAAGCATATATAACCCAACACGAATGCAGAAAACGTCAACCGAGAGATATCTACGGATCCGATGACTTCACCGATCGACTTTGGTAGGTACACAGTAACAAGACGGAACAACTTTTGGGGTTACATCCCACAAAGCAAAGCAACAACGTGATCCAAACGACGATCAAGCAAAACTAGGTTTTCGACTTTCAACCCACATTTGGCACTCTCGGGTTTTCAAATCAACTCGATGCGAAGGAAATATATTCGGGCATCAAGACCTATAATAGGTACCTTCAAAATATGCATGCATGCAAGTTGACTCAAATCTTAGCGGTGAAGAAGCTTCAAAATCGATGCCTATCCTCGGATCTAGATAAACCATCCAAAATCGATGCATGAAAATGGAAACATAAGCAATATGCATAACGACGAACATGGAATGACAAACGACGTTGAAAATGGATAACCGGGCATGTCTTCCTTTAGAAAACTCAAGCAACGGAAAACATCCGACATGCGTAAAGCGAAAAAAGAAAAAACGGAATCGGTACTTTAGTAGAATCATGGCGGAACTCAAAACCTAAATGACCCGTAGCGAAAGGTGGGCCGTCGGCCACCAAATCGGCGCCAACAGCCACCAATCGGCGGCAATGGGCGGCGGTTTTGACAAATCGTCGGCCGACCCGCGTTTTCCGCCTCGTCCTTTAGAAACCCGAGTTCTATGCTATACGATCTACTAAAAGGCGGAATCAAAACAAGAAAAGGACAAAACCGAAAACGGGCTGCCGGGGGTGGTTGATCGGCGGTGGTGGCTCGGCGGCAGCAGAATGGCGCCGCCGAGCCTCCCGCTCGATCCCCACTCCTCCGGCGCTTCGCGGCGTGCACGAGGCTGCTCGGCTCTTCCGTAAACACGTAGAGGCGAAGGAAATGAACGTTGAAAATGAAGGCCCTAGCCTCCTATTTATAGGAAAAGCGGGTGCATAGCATGCTAACAAGCCATACCCTTTTTCGAAAAGCAAAGCGATGCAACTTTTGCAAACGGACTCAAATTTAGCAAACTTGTACCCATGGACACGAAATAAAATACCGGACACAATGACTATAAACAAGATATGCTTTTAAAGACCGATGAAAAGTCCGTTTTCGATAACTTCCCGAGTGCCAAACCTTCATGGGTGGTCGAAAACTGCATACTTAGTGTCTATGAATTCGTCATAAGACACTCTTCACAACGCTTTGAGGTTTCGTGACGGTCGCATCACGAAACAAAAGTCAACCTTTGACCTTTCTAAAAACGTGCCATGCAAAGCGAAGCTTAAAAGACGGGGTATTACACGTTCGATCCTTTCATCTCGTTCCATCAACCTCTTGGATCCAAAGGTAAACACGTGAAACCCCTCGTGTTGCGATTAATTA
Source organism: Salvia rosmarinus (assembly GCA_036937905.1). Classification (NCBI taxonomy): domain Eukaryota; kingdom Viridiplantae; phylum Streptophyta; class Magnoliopsida; order Lamiales; family Lamiaceae; genus Salvia; species Salvia rosmarinus. The sequence continues at coordinate 31,043,185 of CM072824.1, read as the reverse complement.
TATAGACGCATCTTAGGTTTATAATCGATGTATGGTGAATTAAATATCCAAGATGGATCCTCGGTAGGGTTAACATATGTTTTCCTACACAAGGAACACGACAAATCAAGGACAAGGATGGAGTAAGTCAACTTTTGTTCCTCCAACAAGAGGCCCACAAGAGCAAAGAAGGGCTCTCCCGTGCCCAAAGTGCCGAAAACTGCACACAGGAATGTGCATGGCGGGCAGCGGGAACTGCTTTAAGTGTGGGATGAAAGGACACTATGCTAACTTTTACCCAGGGGTACGTTCGGAAATGATCGTAAGGCCGAACCAACCCGGCAATGTCCAACCACTCAGGGCTATCCAATTTCAGCCCCAACCCCAACAGCAAGTATAGCCACAACAATGACAACAACCTCCACAACAACTACAGCAACAACAATGGCAACAACCTCCGCAACAATCTGCGGAACAACAATGGCGAATCAAAGAATAAAGCAAATGCAAAGAAGCGGGGCAACCACCTCAACAACGAAGGCAACAACCACCGAGGCAACGCCAAAGAAGAACAAGAGCCCGTAAAACAGCAACAGCCTTCAAAGAAGCCTGGCGCACAACGTCGGCACGGCCAAAGCTAGGCGTATGCCTTGCACGGGAGGCAGAATCTAAGGACCGTGGAAACCTGGCAGGTATGGGAATTCTTCTCAACGTACCTGTTATAGTATTGTTCGATACGGGTGCTTCGCACTCCTTCATAGCAAAATCATGCGTAGAACTGTTGGGACTTAGTGCTAAAAAAGCGAATCAGGATATGATAATCTCTTTACCTATAGGAGGGATTATGACTGTTACACATTTCTGCTCGAACCTAGAGTTGAACTTAGGATCACTTAGGGTTCTGGCGAATAATTTGAACATAATACCCATGGGTGACGTAGATATAATCCTAGGAATGGACTGGTTAGCTGCAAACCACTCCACGATTCTTTGCAAGGAAAGGAAAATATCATTTCATTTTCCTGGACAAGAAGCAACGCACTTCCATGGAATTAGCATGGGAAAGAGAGTCCCAATTGTGTCAGCATTGAAGGCAAGAAAGATGAGGAATAAGAAGGGATACCATGCTTTTCTCGTTTACCTGAACGGGGAAGATAAGCCGGAGATGAATGTAGAAGACATAGAAATTGTCAGGGAATTTCCAGATGTATTTCCTAAAGATCTACCAGGATTACCTCCTGATAGACAGTTAGAATTTACCATCGACTTGGAACCAGGATCGGCTCCAGTGTCGAAGATACCCTACAGAATGGCCCCAAAGGAATTGGAAGAACTGAAAATCCAAATCCAAGAACTGTTGGACCTAGGTTTCATTAGACCTAGTGTTTCGCCTTGGGGAGCGCCTGCACTATTTGTCAAGAAAAAGGATGGGTCTTTAAGGATGTGTATAGATTATCGAGAGCTGAACAAGATGACGCTCAAGAACAAATATCCTTTGCCAAGAATTGACGATTTGTTTGATCAATTGAGAGGAGCAAATGTATTCTCAAAGATTGACCTCAAGTCAGGTTATCATCAACTTAAAGTACGGCCTGAAGATATAGCTAAAACTGCATTCCGAACAAGATATGGCCACTATGAATTTATAGTTATGCCGTTCGGATTAACAAACGCACCAGCTGTATTTATGAACCTCATGAACCGAAAGTGTTTCATCCGTACTTAGACAAGTTTGTCTTGGTTTTCATAGATGATATTCTCATCTATTCAAGAACGAGGAGGACCATAAAGAACATCTAAAACGGTGTTGCAAACGTTGAGGTTGAAAGGCTTTTGCTAAGTTTAGCAAATGCTAATTTTGGCTGAAGGAAGTAATGTTCCTCGGACATATTGTGTCTGCTGATGGAATCAAGGTAGACCCGGCCAAAGTGGAAGCAGTGCAAGAATGGAAATCGCCGCGAACTCAGAATGAGATCCGGAGTTTTCTAGGATTGGCTGGTTATTACGGAGATTCATCGAAGGATTCTCCAAAATAGCAAGACAATGACCCAACTACTCAGAAGGAGTTAAGTACATTTGATTGCAGAATGTGAGGCGAAGTTTTCAAAACTCAAAGGGAAGTTAACAAGTGCACCGGTCTTGCTTGCAGCCCGTGCGGACAAGGAATATGTGGTTTATACAGATGCTTTGAAGAACGGACTAGGTTGCGTTTTGATGCAAGAGGGAAAAGTAATAGCATACGCATCCCGACAACTTAGACCCCATGAGTTGAACTACCCAACTCACGACTTAGAATTAGCAGCAGTAGTTCACGCACTAAAAATATGGAGACACCATCTCTACGAAGTGAGATGTGAAATCTTCACAGATCATAAGAGTTTGAAATACTTCTTCGAACAGAAAGATCTAAACATGAGGCAAAGAAGATGGCTCGAACTAGTAAAAGATTATGACTGTGGTATTAACTATCACCCAGGTAAAGCGAACGTAGTAGCGGATGCCTTAAGTCGTAAAAATCAAACTAAATTAGGATGTCTCCTTACTCAAGAAGATAAACTCGTTGAGGAGTTTAGAAAATTGAGGATTGAATTGGTTAAACAACCAGAGACGATCACGAGCTGTATTGCTACACTCACCATGACGCATGATTTAAGAAAAAAGGATCATTGAGAGACAAAGAATGGAGGAAAAGTTGGAAAAGATAAGAGGAAAGGTGAGAACTGGCGAATCGAAGGATTTCCACGAAGCCTCTGCTAATGCTTTAATGTTTGAAGGAGAATATGTGTTCGAGATGATTACGAAATTGAGCGAAATAATGAGCGAGGCTCACGATACACCCCACGCCGCCCACCCGTAGTACGAAATGTACCAAGACCTAAAGGAGAAGTTACGGTGGGAAGGCATGAAGCGGGACATAGCTTCTTTCGTAGAGCTGCTGCCTTGTTTGTCGAAAGTGAAGCTCTACATCAGCGTCCCTACGGGAAGTTCTGGCCGTTAGGTATACCCGAGTGGAAATGGGATGAGATAACGATGGATTTCATTACTGATTTACCCAAGTCAAGAAGAGGAACAATGCCATATGGGTAGTGGTGGATAGACTCACAAATGCGCCACTTTACGCCAATTCATATTACTTATGGATCGATAAGCTAGCTCAGTTATTTCACTACAAGAATTTCGCTAATAGACCACGGGGAATGCCCATGGTCTATTTCAAAAATCGATGTGGTCTACAAAGGTGTAGTCTATTACGTGCGGTTGAGACTACGCGGATTTCCGTGGTCTATTCGGGTTATAGACCACGGAGACCGCAGCGTGGTCATAATGTTATGACAACGGGCCACTGAAGGTTAACCACGGTCTTTCCCGTCGTCTATGACATTATAGACCACGCGGTTTTCACCGTGGTCTATAATGAATAGACCACGCAGATTTCCGTGGTTTATAAGCTGAATAATATATTTTGTTATTTTATTATTTATTTAATACTGTTTTCATAATTTGAATGCATGTTTACGCTAATTAAAATAATAATCCAAAATAGATATAAAATATTTCTCATAATATTTATATCAAAATCGTGGTACACATTCTATAAGCATTCAAAACGTTAAATCCGGGAAATTCCCAATCTACATGTATTTTCTAACTTGCTACAAGTATTTTCTAACTAACTACTAAAATTTATCCAAAAATATCCATTCACCATCTTCAACAACAAATATTTTCTAACTAGCTACTAAAATTCATAAAAAAAAAAATCAACTTCACAATCTTCAAGCATTTCACCATCTTTGCTTCAACAACATCAATCATCTAACTTGATCTCATCTACATTATTAGAATAAGATTTAAAATGGTAAGAAATAAAATTTAGTACATCAAAATCATTATGTTCAACAAAAAGTATGAAACTTACCATCGTCAACCACCATAGAATCAGCGACTAACTCGGACCACTCTATACGGACTTCATCGATTTCTTTTTTCGAGTAAAAGCCGTTAGAAAACTATTAATCCTTTTCAACTCGGACCTATGCACTTTCAAGACCTTTTTCACACTTCAATTGACTTCTTTACACTTCCCTCGCATTTGCTTCTTTTAGTAACACTACCACCACCACCACAATTTCATTCTTTGTCTCATCACCGCAGAGGATTCTCGACACTAGAACGTATATGGGACTTGAAGGGAGAGTCATCACTTGGACTATCAAGATGCATATCCATTGAAGTGTCGTTGGAACTAAGAGGTTGGTATCTCTGCTTTGATTGGTGTCGTTCTCATTGCTCCGCGTGGCATTGTTTGAGGAGAAACCGTCTGTGATAATTGATAGTCTTTGGAGAGTCCGACGACCGACTAGAGAGCATTGAAAACACGTAATTCTTAATTTGATCTCAATTTCCGCACGAAGTCCTTGTCCAATTGTTGCAGGACCAAATGCATTAGAAGATATGGGAAGTCTGTTTGAGGTAATCGCAATAAATTATTAGTCGTTGTTGCGCTTCTTCGCTGCAGGAAGCACTGGGGATGGGGAGGTTCTTACTGCTCCATAATCAAGTTCGCTTAGTATAGGTTCAAAATAATAAGACAACATCACAAAATACTCTAGGATGTTAGTCCATCGCGCTCTAACTAAGGTGCCACATTAGAAATTGGACCAATACTGAACCGCAGGAACACAAAATGAAAGAATCCAAGCTCCATGAGTTTCAACGGCAACTTAAGTAAACTTTGAGACATCTACCCAGCTATGAGACTTCATGGTAATAGCAATGATGGCGGTGCCTTCTTTCATGCCACAAGTTATATTTCCAAAGTAGGGCTCTCATTTCAACCACAAATGTGTGAAAGAAAATGATGGACAGACGACTATAGCAGAAAATGTACAAGACTATTGATTTGCACCAAGACAACAAAGATCTGAATTTGATGACATGACCTTCATCAAAAACCTATTTATGACAAAGAAACAATTCATATTGAGGAAAGACGAACATCATCTAAGTATGGATCTGTATGTGTATGTCTCAAAGTCACTCATTTCTACCATATACCATACCAAGTACCAAGCTACCACAATTGTGTTCTTATTCAGGGCTACCAATACAAATATCACCAAGAGAGAGAAAATTCTTAGCAAAGAATCGGACTACAAATATCATGAGAAACCTTTATTAGTCCGAGAAGACATACATGGTTTCTAGCCAAAACTCAAATCACAAGAATATAAAATTACAATATCTTATGGCTCCACCTTGCTCATAGTTTCTTCAAAATATAATATCTCGAACTCATAGTGAACTGAATTACTTCCCACATAAGAGTTAACAAAGTAATAAAGAAAAGATAAATAATACTCATTTATTTGCATATGCACGATTAAAATGAAGTTTACTTATGCATGTGTTTTGAACTAAGAGATCACTAGTCGAATGAAAACCATCTAGGTCCATTCACGACTAAGATACTATACATTCATCCAATTCGGTGCGAAATTCAACATTGCCAAACACAATTGTAGCTCATATGATATAATTGATATTTAGATACAAAGACAATATTTTAATTAAGAAAAGAAACAAAGAAAAAGTAACATGCCGAGAAATATTAATTAGCAACATCAAGCTGCAATATGTGTGAAGGGTACAAAGAAAATCCAGCAATAGCAATTCCATAATCACCAAGAACTAATTAACAAGTGTTGAACGTATTATAGCAATTCATTGAGTTGGAGAACAAACCTGCAGATATGCGAGTATGTCGCCACTCATCACTCTAACCCCGTGCTCTTGCTGTCTTAAAATCCAATTGTAAAGCTTTTCCTACATCGGTTAAAGAACAAGCAAATAATGAGCATTGTAAGAAATATATAAAGCACAAAACCCATATTTATCAGTGCTCAATTACAACCACATTAATTCATAAACCTAAATATTTGATAATTTAAACCTAAAGAACAAGTACAAACTCCAAAAGACACAGTTAAAACATCACATTTCAAATAATCTCCCCCCTCCCCCAAATAAATAAATAAACCAAGAACCCTTTGATCAAATTCCCATACATCTGAGGAGTACCAAGATCTTTCTTCTCTCAATTCACACGTATTAAATCACCCACAATCAAAATGTATGATACACTGGCGCGTCGCGCAAAGTGGTATAACTCGTCTATTTGCACAAAATCACGCGTATAACATGAATATATCTGCAAATAGACGACAGAGAGTAGCACCCATACGAACACCGACAACAGCTATAATCAACAAAAAAACAAAGAACATTGATTATAACCCGATTGACCGAAACCCACGTGATTGAAGCGGAAATGAGGCGATTAACCCGATTCAAAATCAACGTGATGGAAGCGCCTGTAAGAATTCTCAACAATATTCTTGGCGGGCTTCAAGGTAACGCCGCGATCAATCAAATGCCAATGGCGAATGACAAGAGGGTCCATGCGCCGGCTGCCGCCGGCCAACACCAACGTCACATGCTGCGAGGAGAGCATGTCCAGTTCCTAAGTAGATTTGAAAAATTAGGGCAAATTCCCCAAATTAATTAAGTGTGAGTAAAAAAAATTAGTTAAGGCATGAAGATGTGCTAAAAGACCACATAGCTAAGTGGCGAAATACCACGCGGCCTAAGCCCGTGGTATTTAGTCGACGATGTATGTTAGACGACATGGAAAACCCGTGGTTAATAAAATTTATCGCTAATAGACCACGCGGTTCTCAGCCCGTGGTCTATAACCATTTAAAAATATGGTTATAGACCACGCGCTTCACCACCCACGTTGTCTATGTCATAATAGACCACTTTAGTACTAATGTGCGTGGTCATGGCGTGTGGTCTATGAACAAAATTCTTGTAGTGTATGTAAAAGAAATTATACGACTGCATGGAGTACCAAAATCTATTACCTCTGATAGAGACTCCAAATTCACATCGAGATTTTGGGTGAGCCTACAAAGAGAATTGGGAACGAAGTTGAACTTCAAGACGGCATTTCATCCACGAGGCGATGGGCGATCGAAAAGGACAATCCGGACTGGAAGATATCTTGAGAACCGTAGTTGGATCGAGGTGCAAAATGGGAAGACATTTTACCTCTCATCGAAGTTCGCTACAATAATAGTTATCAGCGGCGATTGATATGGCCCCATCTGAAGCCTTGTATGGCAAGAAATGTAGATCACCTTTCTTTGGGATGAAGTGGGTGAGAGGAAAGTCGTAGGGCCAGACGCAGTGAATGAAATGATTGAAATCGTTCAACAAATTAGGCAAAGAATAAAAGAAGCTCAAGATAGACAAAAGTCTTATGCCGATACGCGTAGATTTGAGCTGCAATTTGAAAGTGGAGACAAGGTATTTCTTAAGGTCTCTCCATCGAAGGGGATTATAAGATTTGGTGTTAAAGGAAAACTAAGACCCCGTTACATAGGACCATACGAGATCCTAGAAAGAATAGGCCCAGTAGCCTATAGGTTGGCTCTTCCGCCAAACTTGGGAAATGTACATAATGTCTTTCACGTGTCACAATTAAGAAAATATGTACACGACCCAAAACATGTGATCCGTCAAGACGGCGTGGTCCTTAACCCAGACATGAGCTATGAAGAGGAACCTACGGCAATAATAGACCATAAAGTCCAACAATTGAGAAACAAATCATTTTCGCTAGTCAAGGTCCTGTGGAAACATCACGGACAAGAAGAAGCCACATGGGAACTTGAAGATATAATGAAAGAACGATACCCCAGATTGTTTCAATAAGGTATGCAAATTTCGGGATGAAATTTCTTTTAAGGGGGGTAGGATGTAATAACCCGCAGTTTTAAAAAGCCTAATTACGGTATTTAAAACCCGTAAAATAGGATTTCACTGTGATAATCAAATCAGTCTGAGATCGAATATGAATTGATCTATTTTAAAAGGAATGAATTCGCTATATATTCATGAAAATCGTGAATTTAAGAATCGAAGACTATAACGTTTATCGACAGTATATTTTTAACGTCGGCTGCGTATCGACAGTTGAAATTTCATAATATTTTCTAAGCAATCAAGCTCAGAATTTTATTCCTTTATTAATGATATATATTAGTAAAGTAATTACAAAATTATTACGACCATTTCGAGATGAGTCGACACGTAACGTTTGAAGCGTTTTCAAACGTGAACGTTTAGAGATGAAACGAAAGATGGTTTTAATGATCAATAAATTATAGGAATTTATTTCCTATGATTATTTTATGTAATTACAGTATTATTAAGCATTTAAACAATGCTAGAACATTGAGAATTATTTTTGAGCATTTTCGAAAATGCTCGAAAACCCTAAAATTTTGAAATTAGGGTTTTCTTCATAAAATAACGCCATTTAATTATCCTATGCTATTATTTATCATCTAAATCATATACCATGATGTATATACCTATGATTAGCATGAAATAAAAATTTTATACTATAGTTTGGCCTAATGGCCGAGAGCTATACATATATGTATACAAATTTGAATTGTTTTAATTCTCCACTCTTGCATGTATATTTTCTATATAATTCAGATTTTATACCTTTGAGTCTCCTACTAATAATATATAATAGCTATTTTCAAGATATTTTGTGTAAGGCACTAATGATTGGGAACCCATTAGTGCATAAAATAGTAATATAAGGTGAAGAGTCTCTTGTGTGTGCAAGTGAGAGAGAGAGCCGAGAGTGAGTGGATATGGGGGGGAGGATTTTCAGATTTTTCTCATTCCCAACCTCACTCAACCATTCATACACTCAAACACTCCCATCTCTCTCAAGCATCCATTTTCTCTCTCTCAAACTCTCTTCCTCTCCAAGTTTCAGCCATAGCCGAGAGCTCCCTCTCCCCTCCAAGCTTTGATTTTTCTTCTTCTCTTCTCTTATACCTAGCTTGGAACCTTAAACATTGTTCCATTAATCCATATCACCAAGGTAGGTGGCGATCAAGAGCTTGTTTGTTCTTGAAATTTTCGAAGAAATGGTCTAGTTCATTGCATGTGTTCTAGACGGTCTTTGTTGGTGATACTTTGCTATTGCATGTGTTTTGATGATATAAAGTATGTTAGATACATGCTCTTGTTTTTAAAATGTATTGCATGTGTGTTCTTATTGCAAGACCTTTCGAATTTATGGTTAAATTGTGTAGGAATAAGGTGTAGCATAATATTTTAAAGCTTGATGTATGTTTAAGAATTTTTGTTAAATATGTTCAAAAATTGTTAGTGATAACCGAAGCTTGCAAGAAATTATTTGAGCTTGAAATCATGATCTATGATGTTTTAGGTGTTCATTGTATTTGTTTGAAAATTTTGGAATAATTATGTATTTTTTTTTCAAAAGAACCGAGGCATGTCTACTTGTTAATGTTGGTGAATGATTTTTATTTTACACATGTAATGACATATTCTTGATTTATGATGTGTTGAGAGTGCATAGCAATTTATTTTAAATTTTTAGAAAGTCTATGCTATATTTTTCCAAAATAACCGAGCATATATATGATTATATGTTAATGAATCATTTTATTTGAAACATGCAATGACATATAATTACTCTATGATGTTATAAAAGTCTATAGTGATTTAATTAGAATATTAGGAAAATTTTATCTATTTTTTTAAAATGGACCGAGACATATATAAAATTTTATGTTGAGGTATAATTTTTATTTAAGACATGCAAGGACATATTATTGATTTATGATGATATATAAGCCCTTAGTGATTTATTGAGAATATTTGAAAAATCCTATCTATTTCTTTTAAGAAGGCCGAGGCTTGTATATATATATATGTTGATGTGTGATTTTTATTTAATACATGCAATGTTATATTATTGGCCTAGAATATGAATTATGCATCTTATGATTTTGTGAGAATTTTTGAAAATCAATTCCTAAATTTATTCAAATAAATCGAGAGCTACAAGCTCAAATTGGGTGATGAATAAATTGGTTTTGATGTATATTATGATGTAGTGTTGCTACACTATAGTTTATAAACATGATATAATTGTTGGGAATTTTTATATAAATGTTTGATATGCATTATGAAATAACCGAGACTTATATACCCATTTCATATGGTATAAAATTGTTATATCATGGGTTATGTATTATAAATATGGTATATTAATGTTAGGACCTTGTATTAAATTATTGGAATTTAGAAAATTGTTGGGCATTTTTTTCAAAAATGCCGTGACCTTATAAAATAAATAAGGTGATGATCGAATGTGGTTTGGTTGAGATTATAACATATTAATGACCATAGTGTATAATAATACACTATATGAAATTAGAAAAAAAATTTGGAAACCATTTGGTAATTTCTAATAATTATCGAGAATTATTAAGGATTTTTAAAGATTTTTAAATCCTTTTTAATTAAGTTAATAATAAATTATATGTCTAAATATTATCTTAGACATATTTGGATGTTATAAGAAATTTTTGGAAAATATTTGAGTAATAAATAGTCGAATAATGGTGAGCTATTTTGGTTTGAATAAGGATTTTAAATCCTTAAATAACTTTATTAATAGTAAATTATATGTTTAAAATTATTTTTAAGCATATTAACGACTTTATAAAAAGAAATCAATTGGAAATTTATTTTGTGAAATTTAGATATTAAAATATGACTTAGTAATTAAATTCTTGAAAAAGTCAAAATTGTTGACTTTCGATATCAACGTCTAAATATCGTTCGATAAATACGCTATACGGCGTAAGACGTATCGGTTGCTAATAAAATCACGTTGATACGAAAAGATTTCATGTTTGAAGTCGTTAGATTGAAAAGCGTGAGAAAGCGTTGAACCATTTACCAAAAGGGGTAAAGAGTAATTTTGAACATATCTCGCCTCTATCGCGGGACGAGAAATGTTAAACTTAGTATACTGTAAACAGTATTGAATTCGTTATGAATTAATTTATATCGATATAGAATATCGAAGCTTATTGTAGACTTTGTAAGTCTCGAAATACGCGAACGACGCACTAAAACATCCTTTTTATATAAAGTGTGAATGCCGACGCAATTGGGCCGGACGCGACAAGTAAGCAAGTATTAAAGACGAACAATAGTTTCAGGTGGGCTTTATTTCTAAAATAAAATGTGGCTTGACTACTTATTTCAACGAACTTTATTTATGATGCTTATTTTCAACTGTTGATTAAAATGTTTACAAGATTACCTGCCAAAAATATTTATGTTTTGTGTATTGTATCCTATCCATGAAATTGATATGAATGATATAAATGTTGTTGGGTAGCTCCCAACTTATGAATGAAAATCGATATCGGATCCTATCTTGGGAAGGCTTATACTGGCTAGGATTAACGATACACTAAGGTATTGTGTCTTTGTAAGGACAATTCACGGTCGGTCACGGCGTCGTAGAGGGAGGCCTCCTTCACGACGTTCGACTATGATGTTACGATGAAATGATGACAAGGGATATGGATCATACACATCAAGAAAAATGTTTGGCCAAGAAACTTTTATGAACTGATAAAAATGTTTTAGTAAGCACAATGCATTTTCAACTAAAACCCTTGTGTCTTACCATGATGTTGGCAGTGTAATTTAAATACGAAAAGGTTTTCGACATGAGTCCACTGAGTGCAAATTTTGTACTTAGCCCCGCATGTTTGTTTTAAATGTGCGGTTGAGCTCGATCTTGATGATGGGGAGTGTTGAGGAAGTCCGTTGTTACGAATGTTTTGTTAAGACTTGTTAACCTCGAGTACATATCGTCATATATGTATTCACACACTTTCATTTGCAACTCGAAACTATTTTATGTTATGTATGATGATGAGATGATATGAGCTGTGAAGCCCTTGGATCATTAATATCCTTTGGAATCTGTTGGTCCAAACCTTTCGTGCGATATGTTATAAATATCGTTTTATTCAGTATAATACCTCATATGTGATAAGCTTTATTGTAATAGTCTTTCTTTATCCTAAATACTATTCCTAGTATTAGTCCGCCTAGCTCCGGGTTATCCGTAGTGGGGTCGTGACATTAAATGATCTATGATAGTGAAATTAGAAACTTAGAATGAATGGTTGTGATAATGGTGAATGAATGGAACACTTATGCACACATACACAATGATTGTGTATTATGTTAGAAATTAGGGTTTTCTAATGCTTTAGTATAGTTTATGTTGTGTATGGTATTGTTTGGTGTTGAATGTTTATGTTTATGTAAAATCGACAAACCAAAACACCAAACGTAAACAACATAATACTATATGTACGAGAATCCAAAAGAAATCGACCAATTTCGATAACTTAAGAAGGAATTAACGAGAATCAAAGTTAGACACAAATTAGGGTTTTCTATTAATAAAAGGATACTCGAATGCGAGTTCCTAAGTTAGAAAAACCAAAAGCCGAGCTCTGACGTTAGTACTCGATAACGACAACTCGATACGATATTAGATTGAGCGTTAAAACAACTCGATAACGAATAACGATTATACGACTTATATAATCTCCAACGAGTTAAGAGAAACAAACAATGTCGTAATGTGTAAGCAAAGATTCGTACATAAATTGTCGATCCTTATGTCTCAAAGGTCGAGTTAATATTCTCGAAGCACTTTATTTATTCTTAAGTACTTACCTACATGATAGCACGTGCTCACTTGAATCATAAGTTAATACTCATCTTTTAACTTTCGTACTAGTACGACAAGTCGTCAAACATAACTTACTAGGACGTAACTATAATTGTTAAGTCTAGTTAGTGGCTTGAGAATACCCTAATTTACCAATCATAATTTGATTACCGACAATCTATAACGTAATAACGTTAGAATAAAACTAAGGTTAAGAGTCGAGGATAGACTCGGAATATGTGATTCATAATTAAAGTTCACATATGAACGATGAAGTAATATAGCTTGGGAATTGGGAATGTACGATAATAGAAATTATCTTAAAACAATCACATGAAATCATAAAGAAACCCTAAGTGGGAACTTTAAGTTATAATTTGTAAACGACCTTGATCGATAGAAAGAATCTAAAGAAACGTTATTTTCTTATTAAGGGTTTGATCGACGTAGTCGGCGAGAAAGAACAACCACACCCCGCTCATTTAGACTTACTAGCTTTGGATTAGCGGTGGGCTTTCTTTGAAACAAAATGTTATGCATAACTCAAAGCATGATTTACAAAGCTTTATGAAATATTATCACATGAAATGTTATCGATCGCCAAATGTTTATGTTTTGTTGTTATCTTAACTGAGATTGGTATATCCAATGTGGTACGTAAATATGTTGGTCCACCAACGTTAAAAAAGGGTAACGATCGGATCCGACTTAGTTAAGGACTAGCTCGGTTTTGTACACGTGTGACTGTGTGTTAAGGTTAGCTACCTCGATCGGTTACGGCGACTATGTGTAGGTGGCCACCTCCATAGTGCGCGAATAAATGAATGAATGATCAGATATGGAACAACGTGGATGAAATAGTCCGGCCGGACACTTTTGGAAAACGATAAAATGTTTGATAGGCATGAGTCTTTTAACCAAAATCCTCATACGCTATTGTGGGCAGTTAATAACTTTTGACAAAGCGTTTTCGGCAATGAGTCCACCGAGTACTTTTGTACATAGCCGCATCTCGTTTTTGATGTGCGGGTTGAGCAAGATCGATGATGGGTGCGGTGGTGCGAGTAGCGATTGTTTTATGCTTAATTAGAAAGGATTCTAGAACCTTGGGCATGCATCATCATATGCATGTCCACACGTTTATTCTTGCCTAACTCGATAACTTTTGATGTTTTGATTATAGCGCCTTCATACTATATTGAATTTGAGGTCGTACCTCGTACTTTGAATTGTGCCCGGCGGGTTATATTTGAAACTGCACCTTTTGACGAGTCATACGTGACTCGAGTTGGTGATGAATAGCTTATTCCCGTTAGTTTATCGTTGTTGAGTAGTTAAATGGTTAATTGCATTGATTAATTATGTTTATATCCGCCGCTTTATCATACCGTGACGATCCATAGGATCCGTACTTCATTGGAACGTCGGGTCGTCACAAAGCCGTTGCAGTCGAAGATGTTTCTTTATGTTTTGATAGGACATTTTTAGTATTGAAAGACGTTTTATATGTGCCGGAGTTTGGGTGAAACCTTATTTCTATTTCCAAACTATTTATACATGGATATTCTGTTGTTTTTGATAGTGGTGTTTCTATCATAAGAAATGACGAAGTTATCTGTGGTGACACTTTATATAATTCGCTTTATACTATTTCTGCCAAACATAATACCTTTAATTATGTTGCATCTACTTCAAATCTTAAGAAGAGGAAGTTTTCTTCGCTAGATGACACCACATTTCTTTGGCATCTTAGATTAGGTCACATCAATCTAAATATGATCCAAAGACTCGCTAAGAATGGAGCGTTGGGTGAAATTACAGTTACTCCGTTCCCAGTCTGCGAATACTGTATAGAAGGAAAGATGTCAACCGGACCCTTCAAAGCGAAGGGTATGGGGCGAAGAAGTGTTGGAGCTAGTCCATTCGACTGTGTGGACCATGTCACACAAGCTCATGGAGAATGCAGTATTTTGTCACTTTCATTGATGATTACTCAAAGTGCGAATATCGTATACCGCTTCACCGCAAGTCCGAATGCTTTGAGAAATTCAAAGAATTTAAGGCGGAAGTGGAGACGAAGCTAGGTAAGAATATCAAGTCATTGCAGTGTGATCGTGGTGGCGAAAACCTCACTAACGAGTTCATGACTATTTAGTGCATGGGATTACATCCCAGCTAACTACACCAGGCACACCACAGCAAAATGGTGTGTCAGAGCGAAGAAATAGGACTCTATTAGAGATGATTAGATCGATGATAAGTTATACAACATTGCATATTTCGTTCTGGGGGTATGCCTTAGAAACAACAGCATATTTGCTCAATCTAGTACCGTCTAAGTCAGTCGATAAGACCCCTTTTGAGTTATGGTTTGGGCACAAGCCTAGTTTAAGCCATCTAAGGATATGGGGCAATCCAGCACATGTGCTGAACAAGAAAACTGACAAGTTGGAGGCTAGATCTGATGCAAGGCTGTTTATTGGTTATCCTAAAAAGAACGAAATGTGGTTATTTCTATAGTCCTAAGGATCAGAAGGTCATTATTAGCACTAACGCCCGATTCTTAGAAGAGGACTACATGAAAAACCACAAATCCAAAGTTGAAATCATACTTCAGGAATCAAAAGATAATCGTATTCCACCACCGATTAGGCTAAAGGTACGAGATGTCGTGTCTAGTGGGAGGGATCGACACCAGATACTTCAAGAAATTGAAGTGGGTCGAGTTCCACTAGAGATACCGACTGTTCAAGTGGCACCTGTTGGATTTGTATACTGGAAGCAGTTTTGGTTGAGCTTGTATACAATGTTTTCTGTTACCACTATTACAATCTCCTATCTGAATTGTTTACTTGATTGCATATGCATGTCCATTTATCTCTTATATAAGTTAGATCATAAAGTGTGTAGAAGATCACATAAGTCTGTATGATTGTTCAAGCTTAATGAGATATAAAAAGGATCACAGCTAAGACAACTTGAGAACGAGTTGTCGGTATCGGCTGCGGTATAGATAAGAACTGACTTGACTTGGTTGCTTGTCTATACTGGTACATCTCTGACGTATTGATGGATCACAGTGAGATGAGTTCTTCTATATGATCATCGGAAAGAACCTAGATCTCGGTGACTTTACGTTGATCTAAACCTCAATAAGGTTTTAGATGAGTATGAGTTGCTGACCATCAATTTGACTTGTTATGGGTGAGGGTTACATGAGATAATCCAATATTCTCCGTATCGTGGGTGGTGGCAGTGCTTGTATGTCATGCTAGTTACCTATATCGTGTCACCGTATCCGTTTAGGATGATGACGTCCCCTTAAGGAGCTCAAAAGCTTTATTGTACTAAACTCTGCAGGTTGAGTTATCTCAAGTACAATAATAAGGTTGAGAGGTACTACTTAAGGAATTAAAGAGGTTAATTATTTTAAGCAGTCAGAATGCTATAAATAATTAATGGATGTGCGATATCTTAAATACGAGGATTCGTGAAGTCTAAGTGGAAGCCCGGCTCAACTTCGGAAATAAAGGGGTAAGTCAGCATTTATTCTCTAGTGGCATGAATAAATGTTTATGAATTAATTTATGTTCAAGGTTGAACATAAGATAATTAATTTATTTGAGGCTCATCTTTATTCCTTGCATTTGATCCCTGGGCTGGCCCATTGGGACTCTGTTCCGATCCTCTCTATTTGGAAAGATATGATTATATTTATTAGATATGTAGAGATCCTATCCTAATAGGTTTCTAGTGTTGCATTATAAATATAAGATAAGGGAAAATCAGTTTAACCTAATGCTAAGAGATTTTCGAAAATTATAGTGGGAACATTGTGATTTTCGAGATTTCCAAGTGTGAGGTAGAAGGCGATTTTTTGTAGTACTCTCCATAGATTGCTCTCACTCAGCATTGGAGTTTTGGCGAACGAGATACAATTAGAAGATCAAAGCACGAGTCTTGATCCTATTTTTGTCCAAAAAATTCGCAGGTGAACATGAGAAAACACCAACGTGTTGCAATTAATTATATAGGTGCATGCTAGGTATATAATCAATGTATGGTGAAATAAACATCCAAGATAGATCCTCGGGAGAGGGTTAAAATCAGATTTCCTTACAATTGGTATCAGAGCCAGGTTCAAAATCTTGGTCCTGTTGCATTAATTCACGTTTGATTATTACGTGCGCAATTAATTAATTGTGGATATGTCGTTCATCGTAGCTTGTTTTTATTTTTGGTATTTTTTTTCGTATTTTTTTTTTGTTCAATCAAAAGTGTACTCTTAATTGACTCATAATCGAATGAGGTGTTATAATAGGAAAGTTAACCTAGTCGTCTCTCAATGAAAACTTAGCGGGGCTATTGTTCGTGTTAAACACGTAAAGCGGTAAATCTAACACTCTAATGCCTGACATGGTTTTGATGAAAACAAGAATTGAAATGCAAACATGAAATATAAATTAAAGCAATTAACCAAATTAGGAGTTGTCAATTCCTAGTTGATAAACTACGAAAGCACGAAAACAGGAATGTAATCACAAAGCAATGAAACTAGATCATCAAACACGAAACGATGAATTCGACAAAGAACGATTCAACATGAAATTAAACTTCAATATAACTTGCATAGAATTCAGATTATCAAAAGCTGAAAGAACTAGAATCAATCAAGAAACCAACGATCCCACAATTATCTAGAACCAACACGTAAATTAATCGATCAAGAACACATGAAGAATAAATTGATAAATTACTTTCAATCCAAAATAACACAAGTCGTTGCTAGAATTCGTAAATAAACAGAAATAATTAAGGAACAATTACTAGAATGATTGTCTTGAACAACTGGAATGGAAAAGAACTTGAGGAACAGCTGCAGTGGCGCGGTCAATGAAAAACAAAAATCCGAACCCTTCAAAATAAACCTAGCGCGTATATATGTATTGAATGAGAGTGAACCGGCGTTGAATGTGAGCACAGGTTTAACGGAGGCTTTGGCTGGAAGTTGGCCTTGAGCTCAAGATGAGCTTGATTCGAAAAACATTCTTTATTGCGAGTGAGCCGGTTTCAGGTGGCCTTGATTGAAAACATTCTATATTATCTTGAACTTGGTGAAGGTGAACGCGCGAGTGAAAATGGGTTGGAGCACGATTGGGATGGGGCGCCGGTGGGCGGACTTTACAGGCGTGCGGGGGCGGTGGCGCGTGGAGCAACAGGCGCGGGCGAGGTTAGAGCGAGCACGGCTTGGGCAGAACGCTACCGAACTCACGCGGACGGACGCGCGTGGCCCGGCGTTCTTGTGGGGCGCAGGCGTTGGCGGACGAGGTGAGCACTAGTAATCGGGCGAGGCGGCGGAGGCATCAAGCGCTGGCACGCACGCAGTGAGCACCGAAAGCGCGTGAAGCAGCATGCAGGCGTCTTGTAATATCCCGTAATTTTAATACAGGATTATGATAATAAATTCCGTAATTAGTATTATTAATTCAATAATTAAAATCTTAATTAATGACTCTTGACTTTGACCAAGCATAATTTATAAAATCTGTATGAGATTCACTGATGCTTAGTGAATTAAGGAATATAATTTCCAATATTCCTTCAAATGTAATTTTTTAATGTCGAATAAATTCGACAGTTACGTCTTACAGTATTCTTAAGCAGTTAAGCTTAAATTCGAAATTTCTGTTATTAAAGGAATAAATAAAGTTGTAACAAACTTTATTTTGAACATTTTAGAGATAATCAAACTATGAGAATTTAGAGAGTTTCAAACGTCTACGTTTAGAGATAATGCGATAACTTTAGCATATGATCTCGACATTATAAAATTCAAATTCCTATGATTATTTTATGATATAAGAGCATTATTTATCATCAAAATAATGCTAGAGAATTATAGAATTTAAAGCCCCAATAATTAGGGTTTCGAAAACTCTAATTTCCAAAAATTAGGGTTTTGTGAATCTAAATTATTTTAAATACTTTTCTATGATTAAATTTATTATCTAAGACATATAATATGTCACATAATTATGTAATAGCTATTTTATACAAGGAAATAAAATGTTTGGGAATACCTTAGTGATTTTCGAAAATTAGGGTTTCTAAAGTATAATTTTTAATTTAATTCCTATTGAATTAATGATGTATGATAATTATTATATTATTATGATGTCATTAAGGACAAAATGAGGTGTATTACAACTTGCACAAGTGGGGGTGCACTTGTAATTAAAAGTGGCGAAAATCTTAGGGTTTTAAGTATGATTTTATGTGATAAACATTATCCTATAATTAAGGATAAGCTATGAGTTGGATCTTATCCTATATTAGGTGTAAAGTAGTAATAGTTATCAAGTGGAACAAGTAATCCAAGGTTCATTGAATAGGGAGGGCCGAAAATTTTAGAAATTTTATAAAGTTCAATGCACCAAATCTAGTCTTATTAAATGAAGAAATAAGATAAGATCTCATTTAGATAGGATAAGGATCCACTTGTGTAAGGAGATAAGGTGGTGTTCAATTTGAACAAGTAATCTAGGTTTAGAATTTAGTGGTTTTCAAAAATGATATATATATTATATAATGTGATAATTCTTGATAATTATGCTATAAATTATTAATTTAATTATAATATGATATAATAAAGGGTATAATGAAAGAAAAAAATAAAATCTATCCTAAGCTATGGATAAGGGCCGATCCATATATATATATATATAATAAGGTGTTGATTTTAATTAAACTATGATTCAATGTATCTAACTAAGAGATAAGGTAACAAGTGGATGCAAGTTGTATATGATAAGGTTTTTGATAAGGTTTTTGATAAAGATAAGGATAAGATTTATAACAAGTGGACATTAGATATTTTCACATAAATAATAAAAAAATAGTAGCCTAAGTCTATAAATACCCAAAGAAGGCATTCATTTATTCATCACACACAAGGTTTCGAAAATATTAAGGAGAAAAAGAAGAGAGTGTTCACCTAGTACAAAAGTCCAAACTTAGAGCATATAGACGACACCGATCAAACTCATACCGATTAAAAGGTTAGATTTCTTACGAGCTTCATATATACGTTAGAATTCATGTTATAAGCTTAGTATGTTCATGTGATTTTCGAAAATTACATAACATATGCTAATATGTTTAGATATTATGTTTATATGATGTTATTAAGCATGTAGTATGATTAAATCATAAAATTAAGCGTCTATTTAATTTAAAAATTGGACCGAAAATTTAGGAAGGAAATATGTTGATGATTTTGATTTTAATTATAGATTTGAGCATGGAATAATAATCTAGAGTATTAAATAAGCTTATATGAATTTATATAGAATTTTTGGAGAACTTTAGTACCTAAGTTCAAGAATTTCGAAAATTTTAATATATGATATGATGTTGAGATATAAACCATATTTAAGTGTTATCATGTCATATTGATGATGTAGATTCATAATATATGGTTGTAGGAATTTATTGAAATTTATAAAATTAATTGGACCTAAGTCAAAGTTTGAAATATGACTTAGGTGAATTAAATTCAATAGTTCATAATAAATAACAATTATGTTATAGTAAGCATAGTTAAGGATGATTAAGTGTTATGTGAATTTATTGGAATTTTTAAAAATGGTTTACTTAGTGAATTATGAAAACTAAAAACCATATAGTATAATTCTAAGGTATATGATTTTATTTGACCAAACTAACTACATAATATGATCTAAAATAATGTTTTAGACATAGTATGATTTTATAGGAATTTTGGAACAAGAATTGTGCATTAAAATCGAAAAATGCATAAGAAATTGAAAAAGTCGAAATGTTGACTTTGAGTTGACTAAGTGTTGACTTGGTCAAAATTGTTGACAAAAACGTTGACCAAGGTCAAATCGCACGTAATTCAATATCTGCGATCTATGTGACGTAGCACGTTTAGTAAGAATGTAACTTACGTTACGTAAGTACATTAAAACATACATTATGTACTAAAGCGATAGAATATCCTTATAAATTAAGAAAATTCATAGTGACATCGATTGATTAGGAAGCGTCAAAATAAGTCCGGCGTTAGCATTATTTGATGCATAGAAAGTTATAGACTATGTTCGTCTCATCGAGCGTAACCAAAATACTAAAATGATTCTTACGTTAAGGTGATCGTGGGTCAGGCGTTGGCGTGAGGAAAAGGAGACCGTAGTATAACAACCTTCAGTATCTGAGGTGGGCTTTACTCAAAACCCTTTTATTACGATGCTTTCTTCCAAAAGTATTTACAAAAGCTTTCATTGATAATGATTATGAGCTGTTATTCAAATACATGCCCAAAGTATTTATGTTTTATGTATGGATCCTATCATGAGATGGTTAGCGAACCATGGAAATTTCAGTTGTTGGGTAGCTCCCAACTTTATAGAAAATCGATGTCGGATCACATGCTGAGATGCGAAATTCCTAGCACGGATTAACGTGTACACCATAGGTATTGTGAGCCGTTAGCAACATCTTGACGGTCGCGTGCGTAGAAGGAGGCCTACTTCTCACAGGCGTGAGCAGAGTTATGAGAAATGTCTGAGATGATACGGATCATACATACGAGGAAAATGCTGCTGAGCGATCTTTGAAAAAGTGATAAAAGTATTTTGGTATTCACGAAGTTATTTCTACTAAAACCCTCGTGTTATACTAATGGGCGATGTAATTAAATAAATGATTTTGGCATGAGTCCACTAAGTGCGATCTTGTACTTAGCCTCGCATGTTTGTTTTTAAATGTGCGGGTTGAAAGCGGTGATGGATGGACAAGTGTTGATCGATCGGAGTTTTGTCGCTAATAGTTTACCTTGAATGTATATCGTCATATATGCATTCACATGCTTTCCGCTGTTCAAATCACTTTATTTTATATTTGGATATTACTTATGTTACCTCCAGATCAGTTGAACCCCTTTTGTTGATGATCTGTTGGTCTAGTTTGTATGAAACCGTTGTGTGTTATTCTATAAATAGTTTAAAGTTTTGAAAGGATGTTGGTCATCATGTTCTTAATCCACATTTAATAGTAACAGTCCCGTTAATCCGTACTTTAGATTGGCGGGCTGTTACAGTTGGTATCAGAGCAGGTCGTCCTTTGAACCCTAAAACTTTCTTTCAAAAGTTAAGTCTAGATTGAGTCACTAGACTTCTAGAAATTAGCTGACTATGCTCAACACTCCATCTCATCAAGCTCAACCGGGAAAGAGGTAAACCTTCTTTTCAGTTTTGAAAATTTGAAAGTTGAAAGTTAGAAAGTGATAGAGTTAAAACTGAAAAGCTTTGAAAACGAGATTAAACTCATATTTTGAAAATAGTGAAAGATGTGAAAGTTGAAAAGTTTTGGAAAGCATTCCAAAAGAATTTTACGATGAAATGAGAAAAGTTGACAATTATATGTCAAAAGTGATCTGAGTTCTGAGAGAACAAGAAGCAAATGACATAGCTATGTCAAAGGTGATCATTGAATCACGTAAATCTGAAAGTATAATATATGTTATGATTATTTGAAAGTTTGAAAGTTTATTTTAAATTTCAAAGTTTTTTTTTTCCGAAAGTTGATATGCTATCCCAAAAGAACATAGATGCTATAAGAAGCATGATCACCTCTTGAACATAGAAGTATGAGTTATAGGAGCTCTATCCCTTTGCGAGAACAATAGTAAGGTATTGATTTATGAACAAACGAAAAGTTAGTTGGAAACGAACCCGAATTTTCAAAGAATGACGAAAGCAAAGGATGGAATCAAAGGAGCAAGATACTCAAGTTTGATGAGGAACATAGAAAGTTAAACGAATTTTGAAAAGAAATTCGTACGAAACGAAGCATGGGCTCGCACTTGTACGTAGAGAAGTAATTCCCGGCGCATGGGCGCGCAGGCAGAAAACTGCACTGCGCAGTGTTTTTGTTTTGACTCGTTCTTATTCGTTTGAACTCCGTTTTGCAAACGGTTTTCGCTCACGCACTCTTATCGCAACGAACTTCATTTCATATGAAGGACAGAAATCCTGAATCCTTCCCCAGAATTCGTGGGGAACAGTTGAAGTTAGACTGAAAAATTTGCTAAGAGCAAAGAACTTAGAAAGTTAAGAGTAGAGATCCCATAAGTGAAATTATGATATAGAATGAACATAGGAACTTTGATGTAAACATTTATCTGCCTATCAGATGTGTTTGCCTTATCTGCTTAACAGATATATCCAGTTTGCCTTATCGCTTATCGGATATGTTTAGATGAACTTACGCTAGTCTTATCGTATTCGGATGGCGGAAAAGGAAAGATTTGAGCGAGGAGCTCGGTATAGATTCTTTTATTATAGACCGAGCACCGATATAGGACAATTCTCGGGCGAGTTCATGCACCTTTGGATAAAGCTCATTACCATGGAATAACGACTACGGATGGCGTTCGACTTATTAGCCTATTGCCGATGTGACTAGCAAGAATATGCTAAGGAAGTAGCGAAAGAATATGTCATCCACAGAGAAAATTCGGAAGTTCTGGCATATCTCCCAGGACTCGTCAATCATCTCAAAAATACATATGACCTATATGGAGCAGCACCTGTAAGGGTCTTTCTTCAACAGTATGCATGGCACTATGGAGCCCAAAGCGTTAACCCATATCCTACCCCATCGCCCACGCACGGAAATGAGATTAAAGTAACACGGATCCGGTCTCATGGAAGAGACAGGGTAACATTACCCGGCAAAGAATTGGACCACTTGTTGTGCAGAGACAAACATATATTTTGATAAAGCAAATTTCCAGTGAAGAATATGATTACGATGAAGGACACTCAACAACGTCGAAACCTAAAGGATAGATAATAAATCGTGCTATAGATAGTATGGTGGGTATAAAGAAAACGTAGTAGTGTAAAGTAGCATGTGTGTAGCATGACTAACAAGTAGAAATAGAAGCATAGTCTTGTATAAACACTACGAGATCTTTTTGAGTCTTATGACTTGTACAGAAAAGTCATCTATGAGGCATTTTCCTCATATATATACAATAACCCTAGAAGGGTTTTTGCGACAAAATGAGTATTAGATGGATGTGTAATTTTACTAGAGCATTCTATGCTTAACATTACACAAAGATGCTATGAATAGTAATTTCGATAAATAAATATTGACTACGTTTTATATACTGAATGCATGACGCCGCACGGAACCCGAAAATAGGAGGCGAGGAAGGAGAAGGCGGAGTACCCCAACCGAGATGAAGAAGAAGAAATGATACCACAACCACCTCCACCTCCACCGACCGTAGGGTTGAGGAGTTATTCATAGGCAAAACCCACCTTCCTTCAATGGCAAAGGAAGCCCGAGACTTGAACAATGGATCGGGGCCATAGAAAGGATTTTCGACTTCCTTCACCGTACCACGCAAGAAAGATTATCTTGTGTTGCGTTCAACTCACCGGACCGGCAGATTTACGGTGGGAAGCAAGAAGGAAGACGCTAACACCGAACAAATGGAATACCTCACTGGGATGATTTTAAGGCGAATTATATGAAATACATTCCCAAGAGTTATCGAAGAAAAGGAGATTGAATTTTCAATCTAAAACAAGGAAAGGCAGCGGTGATGATACGACCGCCTTTTACGTGATATGTCTAGATCACGCCCGGACTTAGTTAGCTCGACATGAAGATGTCGAGGAAAAATTGAGCAAGGGACTAAGGCCCTGAGATTAAAATGTCTTTGGCAAGTCATGGAGACTTAACCTATCTGAGGCTCTAAGTCGAGCTCTGAGACATCGAGCCGCGATGCCCAAGAAAACCGGCATCGACTCGATCCCAAATTGTCGTGACAAAGGGAAGCGAAAATGGGAAGGAGGTTATAATAACAACTTTAACCGAGGAGGTTTTAACAAAGACCATGGCGAGGGTAACATGGCACCCCAAGGGCAAGAATGGAAGAAACCAGTACTTTCTACGCCCATGGGAGGACAACAGGAGCAGAGAAAAGTTCCTCCTTGCCCAAAGTGTAATAGGCTGCACACAGGTGTATGTCTATTAGGCAGTGTCGGTTGCTATAAGTGTGGCATGAAAGGCCACTACGCAAATGTATGCCCCGGATTACGCCCGGGAGGACAAGGGAGGCCCAATCAACCAAATCAAACCCAGCCCCGAGGCGATACGATTACCGAGCAGAAGAAGCAATGACAACAACCACAAAGGCAACAACCAGACATATCAGCAGAGGCAAGCACCTCGCCACCACAGCCAGCTCGGGGCGAGCTATGCGCTACATAGGCGTCGAGCAGACAAAACCAAGGTAACCTAGCGGGTATGGGATTACTTTGCAATATACCTATTATACTACATTCGATCTGGTGCTTTGCATTCTTTCATTTCAAAAGCATGCGTTGATATGTTAGAACTTAAACTAAGGAAGCGAATCAGAAATGAGAATCTCATCACCTATAGGAGGTACTATGACCGTTACAGGCTTGCTCGAACTTAGAGTTGAACTTAGGCTCACTTAAGGTTCTAGCAAATAGCAGGCGTAATACCTATGGGGATGTAGATATAATCCTAGGAATGGATTGGTTGGCGAAAACCATTCCACGATCCTATCACAAGGAAAGAAGAATTTCGATGCAACCAGGAAAAGAAGCTACGAACTTTTATGGAATTAGTATGGGAAAGAAAGTCCCAATAATATCCGCACTCCAAGCAAGGAGAATGATGAACAAAAAGGAATGTCAAGCATTCCTTGTTTATCTAAATGGAGAAGAAAAAGCGGAAACAAGGGTCGAAGACGTGGAAATTGTTCGGGAATTTCGGGCGTCTTCCCGACACGTTACGGGACTACCCCAAGCAGTGACTAGAGTTCACAATTGATCCGGAGCCGGATCAGCTCGATATCAAAGCGCCATACGAGAATGGCACCAAAGGAACTCGAAGAGCTAAAATTCAAATCAAGAGTTATTGGATTTGGGTTTTATTAGACCAAGTGTTTCACCATGGGGAGCACCGTCACATTCGTCAAGAAGAAAGGCGGTTCGTTGCGAATGTGCATCGATTATCGGAATTAAACAAGCGACGCTTAAGAACAAATATCCGCTACGAGGATGAGCGATTTGTTCGATCGGTTAAGAAGGTGCAAGCGTATTCTCGAAAATCGATCTTAAATCGGGATACCATCAACTAAAGATACGACGGAAGATATATCTAAGGCGGCATTCCGAACAAGATAAGGGCACTACGAGTTTGTAGTTATGCTGTTCGGTCGACTAATGCACCGCCGTATTTATGGATCTTATGAACCGAGTGTTCCATCCATATTTGGATAAGTTTGTCTTGGTCTTCATAGATGATATTCTCATCTATTGAAGAACAAGAAGGAACATAGGAACACTTGAGAATAGTGTTCTGAACCTACGAGGCGAACAACTTTATGCTAAATTCAGCAAGTGTAAATTTTGGCTTAAGGAAGTAATATTCCTTGGACACATTGTGTCGTGGAAGGAATAAAAGTTGATCCGAAGCAAGGTCGAGGCTGCTACAAGGATGGAGGAAAAGTTAGAGAAAGCAAGAGCGAGGTTAGGGGTGAAGGATTAAAGGTTTTCAAGAAGCACGGACAATGCCCTATTGTTTGAAGGAAGATTGTGCGTTCGAGATAACAACAATCTTGAAATGAAATCATGAGTGAAGCTCATGATACTCTTATACCGCCACCCCGGTAGTACAAAATGTATCAAGACTTAAAGGAAAAGTTTTGATGGGAAGGTATGAAGAGATATAGCCTCTTTTGTCGAGCGTTGCTTAGCTTGTCAACAAGTTAAAGCACTACATCAACGACCTTATGGAAAGCTACAATCTTTGGAGATTCACGAGTGGAAGTGGGACGATATAACAATGGACTTTGTAACAGGTTTACCAAAGTCGAAGAAGAAACTCGCTATATGGGTAGTAGTGGATCGCCTTACCAAATGTGCTCGTTTACGCCTATCAAAACTACTCATGGATCGGATAAGTTAGCCCAACTATATGTGAAAGAGATCGTGCGCCTACACGGTACCAAAATCTATCACTTGATAGAGATTCAAAGTTCACATCAAAATTTTGGACTAGCTTGCAAAGAGAGTTGGGGCGAAATTAAATTTTAGCACGACTTTTCATCCACAAGCAGACAGGCAATCTGAATGAACAATCCAAACACTTGAGGACGTATTACGAATAGTGGTTTTGGATAAATAACTTGGGAATATGTCTTACCACTTATAGAGTTCGCCTATAATAATAGCTATCGAGCAACGATTGATATGGCCCATATGAGGCAATTGTATGGAAGGAAATCTTGATCACCACTTTATTAGGATGAAGTGGGAGAAAGGAAAATTTTAGGGACGATCTGAGAGGAAATGATTGAAATTGTTCGCCAAAATAGGCAAAGAATCAAAGAAGCTCAAGATAGGCAAAAATCTTATGCCGATACCGAGAACCGAGCTACACTTTGAATGTGGCGACAAAGTTTTCTTAAAGTCTCACCATCTAAAGGGATCATAAGATTCGGAGTGAAAGGAAAGTTAAGGCCACGTTTCATGGGACCTTATGAAATCCTTGAAAGAATAGGTCTGTAGCCTATCGATTAGCACTTCCGCCAAGTTTAGGCAATGTCCATAATGTATTCCACGTATCGCAATTGAAAAAGTACGTGTATGACCCAAAGCACGTAATCCATCATGATGATGTGATTTTAAACCCGACATGAGTTCGTGGAAGAACCTACGGCCATTTTAGATCGTGGGTTCAGCGGTGAGAATAAATCAATTCCGTTAGTGAAAGTCCTATGGAGGCACCACGGACAAGAAGAAGCCACGTGGGAACTCGGGGCGCCATGAAAAGCGATACCCGAACTCTTTTGAGATATGCAAATTTCGAGGACGAAATTTATTTTAAGGGTAGAATGTAATATCCCATAATTTTAATGGGATTATGATAATAAATTCCGTAATTAGTATTATTAATTCAATAATTAAAATCTTAATTAATGACTCTTGACTTTGACCAAGCATAATTGATAAAATCTGTATGAGATTCGCGATGCTTAGTGAATTAAGAATATAATTTCAATATTCCTTCAAATGTAATTTTAATGTCGAATAAATTAAACGATTCGTCTTACAAGATTCTTAGCGGTTAAGCAATTTGAAATTCACATTATTAAAGGAATAAATAAAGTTGTAACAAACTTTATTTTGAACATTTTAGAGATAATCAAACTATGAGAATTTAGAGAGTTTCAAACGTCTACGTTTAGAGATAATGCGATAACTTTAGCATATGATCTCGACATTATAAAATTCAAATTCCTATGATTATTTTATGATATAAGAGCATTATTTATCATCAAAATAATGCTAGAGAATTATAAATTTAAAGCCCCAATAATTAGGGTTTGAAAACTCTAATTTCCAAAAATTGGGTTTTGTGAATCTAAATTATTTTAAATACTTTTCTATGATTAAATTTATTATCTAAGACATATAATATGTCACATAATTATGTAATAGCTATTTTATACAAGGAAATAAAATGTTTGGGAATACCTTAGTGATTTTCAAAATTAGGGTTTCTAAAGTATAATTTTAATTTAATTCCTATTGAATTAATGATGTATGATAATTATTATATTATTATGATGTCATTAAGGACAAAATGAGGTGTATTACAACTTGCACAAGTGGGGTGCACTTGTAATTAAAAGTGGCGAAAATCTTAGGGTTTAAGTATGATTTTATGTGATAAACATTATCTATAATTAAGGATAAGCTATGAGTTGGATCTTATCCTATATTAGGTGTAAAGTAGTAATAGTTATCAAGTGGAACAAGTAATCCGAGGTTCGTTGAATAGGGAGGCGAAAATTTTAGAAATTTTATAAAGTTCAATCGCAAATCTAGTCTTATTAAATGAAGAAATAAGATAAGATCTCGTTTAGATAGGATAAGGATCCACTTGTGTAAGGAGATAAGGTGGTGTTCAATTTGAACAAGTAATCTAGGTTTAGAATTTAGTGGTTTTCAAAATGATATATATATTATATAATGTGATAATTCTTGATAATTATGCTATAAATTATTAATTTAATTATAATATGATATAATAAAGGGTATAATGAAAGAAAAAATAAAATCTATCCTAAGCTATGGATAAGGGTCGATCCATATATATATATATAATAAGGTGTTGATTTTAATTAAACTATGATTGATGTATCTAACTAAGAGATAAGGTACAAGTGGATGCAAGTTGTATATGATAAGGTTTTGATAAGGTTTTGATAAAGATAAGGATAAGATTTATAACAGTGGACATTAGATATTTTCACATAAATAATAAAAAATATTAGCCTAAGTCTATAAATACCCAAAGAAGGCATTCATTTATTCATCACACAAGGTTTGAAAATAGTAAGGAGAAAAAGAGAGTGTTCACTAGTACAAAGTCGAAATTAGAGCATATAGGCGACAAGATCAAACTCATACCGATTAAAGGTTAGATTTCTTCGAAACTTCATATATCGTTAGAATTCATTTTATAAGCTTAGTATGTTCATGTGATTTTGAAAATTACATAACATATGCTAATATGTTTAGATATTATGTTTATATGATGTTATTAAGCATGTAGTATGATTAAATCATAAAATTAAGCGTGCTATTTAATTTAAAAATTGGACCGAAAATTTAGGAAGGAAATATGTTGATGATTTTGATTTTTAATTATAGATTTGAGCATGGAATAATAATCTAGAGTATTAAATAAGCTTATATGAATTTATATAAATTTTGGAGAACTTTAGTACTAAGTTCAAGAATTTGAAAATTTTAATATATGATATGATGTTGAGATATAAACCATATTTAAGTGTTATCATGTCATATTGATGATGTAGATTCATAATATATGGTTGTAGGAATTTATTGAAATTTATAAAATTAATTGGACCTAAGTCGAAGTTTGAAATATGACTTAGGTAAATTAAATTCAATAGTTCATAATAAATAACAATTATGTTATAGTAAGCATAGTTAAGGATGATTAAGTGTTATGTGAATTTATTTGAATTTTTAAAATGGTTTACTTAGTGAATTATGAAAACTAAAAACCATATAGTATAATTCTAAGGTATATGATTTTATTTGACTAAAGTAATTACATAATATGATCTAAAATAATGTTTTAGACATAGTATGATTTTATAGAATTTTGGAACAAGAATTGTGCATTAAAATCGAAAATGCATAAGAAATTGAAAAGTCAAATGTTGACTTTGGGTTGACTAAAGTCAAAATATTGACTAAGTGTTGACTTGGTCAAAATTGTTGACCAAAAACGTTGACCAAGGTCAAATCGCACGTAATTCAATGTCTGCGATCTATGTGACGTGAATACGTTTAGTAAGAATGTAACTTCGTTACGTAAGTACATTAAAACATCATTATGTACTAAAGCGATAGAATATCCTTATAAATTAAGAAAATTCATAGTGGACATCAATTGATTAGGAAGCGTCAAAATAAGTCCGGCGTTAGCATTATTTGATGCATAGAAAGTTATAGACTATGTTCGTCTCTATCGAACGTAACCAAAATACTAAAATGATTCTTACGTTAAGGTGATCGTGAATGGGCGTTGGCGTAGGGAAAAGGAGACCGTAGTATAACAACCTTCGTATACAAGGTGGGCTTTACTCAAAAACCCTTTTATTTACGATGCTTTCTTCCAAAAGTATTTACAAAAGCTTTCAGTTGATAATGATTATGAACTGTTATTCAAATACATGCCCAAAGTATTTATGTTTTATGTATGGATCCTATCATGAGATGGTTAGCGAACCATGGAAATTTGAGTTGTTGGGTAGCTCCCAACTTTATAGAAAATCGATGTCGGATCACATGCTAGATGCGAAATTCTAGCACGGATTAACGTGTACACCATAGGTATTGTGAGCCGTTAGCAACATCTTGACGGTCGCGGTGATCGTAGAAGGAGGCCTACTTCTACACGTGAACATAGTTATGAAATGTCTGAGATGATACGTATCATACATACGAGAAAATGCTGCTCAAAGCGATCTTTTGAAAAAGTGATAAAAGTATTTTGGTATTCACGAGTTATTTCTACTAAAACCCTCGTGTTATACTAATGGGCAGTGTAATTAAATAAATGATTTTGGCATGAGTCCACTAAGTGCAATCTTGTACTTAGCCCTGAATGTTTGTTTTTAAATGTGCAGGTTGAGCAGCTGATGGATGGACAAGTGTTGAGCAGTCGGAGTTTTTGTCGCTAATAGTTTACCTTGAATGTATATCGTCATATATGCATTTACATGCTTTTCGCTGTTCAAATCACTTTATTTTATATTTGGATATTACTTATGTTACCTCCAGATCAGTTGAACCCCTTTTGTTGATGATCTGTTGGTCTAGTTTGTATGAAACCGTTGTGTGTTATTCTATAAATAGTTTAAAGTTTTGAAAGGATGTTGGTCATCATGTTCTTAATCCCTGTTTAATAGTAACAGTCTCGTTAATCCGTACTTTAGATTGGCGCGCTGTTACACGTGCGGCAGGAGCTGGCGGGCGCGGGCGTGCGGGGCGCGTGGGTGCTGGGCCATGCGACGGGGTGCCGTGCGCGACTTTGACGTTTCGCTCCGTTCTCTCGCGTCCGAACTCCAAATTGCGATCCGTTTGCACCTATGAACTCCTATCGCGATGCTCTTCAATAAACTTGATCCTTGAAAGATCCAATTCATCCTATTTTAATGCCGTTTTTCTACAAAATATCAAAATAAACTAAATAAGTCCGAATCGATAAACACTAATCAAAACGACGGCAAAAATAGGACAGACCGTAGAAAACAACATGCAAAACAATACCAAGAATAAGCACAAATTCATACCAAACAACTCCCCCACACTTATCCATTTGCTTGTCCTCAAGCAAAGTCTATACTAATGAGAATAGAAGAATAACTCATGCAACTTAACTCTTAATCCAATCAATTATACCTCGTTTTGCAATTCTCCCAAACATGATGAATACATAATCAAAGTAAATGTGAAACAAATCTAAGATTGTGAAAATATCAAATAAACAAGTAGATTATTTATGCTCAGACCCAACTCTCTGCTAGAGGTGAATTAACTAAAATGGTTACCTTTAGCAACAAGTTTCTTTGAGAACACAAAGAAAGTATTAACAGATTTTGGAACAATGTTCGAAAGGTGAAGTCTCGATGAACTCGAGTCTCCTATCGTGGTTTCCCATGCCCATTTCTCAATTTACGAGAAAGAGGGACATAATCCCATCCTCCATTTATCTGATCTCAACAATTTATTGGAGTTTCTCTCTTTTCACATTTTTTAAATGAAACAAGTATATAGGTAACCACACTATTAACACTACCCCTAACATTAGTCGGACAAATCACATCAATAACCTCGATTTAAGATTAATTCTCACAACCTCGTCAATTCATTGCACTTCAATAACATAACAACAAGATAAGCGAGAATACATCGAGGTTTGACCAATACCATAGAGTTGGTGCACAAATCACAATCTAACTTATTCGCATAGACAAAACTTGAGTCGATGGATCAAAATCATCACCAACTCACATCACTAAACATGCAAAAAGATAAGGCACACACACAAAACCAAATAATCTACTCCCCCACACTTAAATCGAGCATTGTCCCTAGTGCTCTAAACATTAACAACACAAAAAGGTCAATAGAGGATGAGACTTCCCTGAAAATAGACAGGGTTGGAATAGTGAGCGTGCACGATAGAGATGGAGTATCACGGTTTCACCACACTGCTTACAACGTCTCAAATCTGAACAAAACAAACACAGAGATAACAGATAGATCAAAACAAACAGGAAAACAAACAAAAGAGAGAGAAAGAAAGAAAAAGAACAGAAAAATCCGTGGGTAAACTCCCACGTAGGGTCGATGAGCATGGAGTTTTCTACTCCTTTCGGATCATCCATTTGATCGAAGTAAGGCCCCACCATTGTCCATTTGACAAATGATCATTGGTGTTGGGGTCAAGACTGCTCCGTAAGGAAGCACCTTTTCCATGATATAAGGACCACACCACCCGGAATTGAGCTTCTCGGGGAAAGGCTTCAAACGAGACTGAAGAAGTAAAATCTTCATTCCCAGCTTTAAATCCTTGTTAACTTTCTGTCGATCCTCCATCTGTTTCACTTTCCCCTTGTAAAGATTTGCATTCTCACCCTGCGATAAAACATTCTCGACCAAGGGATCAACAACATCTATGGAAACATGATAATCATGCATTTAACAGAGGGAGATATCACACTATCATGTGCAGAGAAAGACATAGATTCACCAAGTACAGTCATTTTCAATGTGCCATTCTTAACATCAATTAGCGTGTTGGTTGTGGCCATGAATGGCCTCCCCAACAAAAGTGTGTGTTCTACCCCATCTTCCCTAACATCCCCCATATCCAAAACGACAAAATCAACGGGAACTATCAACCCACCCATCTTTACTAATATATCCTCGACAATACCCTTGGGATATCTCACGGACCTATCAGCTAATTGTAGACACATCCTAGTGGGTTTTAGTTCACCTAATCCTAATCGTTTGAACATAGAATAAGGCATAAGATTAATCCTGCCCCCAAATCAAGAATGCCAGAAACTTCTTTCCCGTTACCCAAAGCAATCTTAATAATAAAACTACCTGGATCCCGGAGCTTAAGAGGCAACTGGTGCTGTAGGATGGAGTTAGCTGCTCCCGAGACTATGACTTTCTCGTGCTCCCCAAACCTTCTCTTCTTAGAGACGAGCTCCTTGAAAAACTTGACATAAGACGGCACATTTCTGATCACGTCCAACAGCGGCAAATTAACATTCACCTTGGACAGAAGTTTATAAAACTCATTGAATCGCCGGTCTTGTTGCTCGTTCTTCAACCGATGCGGAAAGGGTATCGGTGGAATGTAAGGGTTTGTTGCCTTATGCAATCTGGCATCAGTCTCTTTCTTCTTTTCCACCTCCTCTGACTGCGACAGCTTGTCTGATAACTCTCCCACCTTATTCGAAACAACTCGATCACTCCTTAGAACAGTGATTGCATGAGCCTGATGAGGCTAGCTAGGAAGTTTTCCCGCTGCCACTTGCCGCAAAAGCTCGCTCAAATGAGCTAGCAATCATCAACTCGTCTCCAAACACTTGCTTGTAGATTCTAAAGCATCCATTCTTTGGTTGATCGATCCTCAAAAGGCGATCTACGAGGTGGTGGTGGAGGTGTCCACGATCTTCTCTGCTGCTGCTGCGGGGCTAACTGGAAAACTGCCTCTCTTGTGGGGGTTGTTCTTCTTTGTGGATAGTGTTGGATTTGTATCATTGAAAGCGGTTTTGGTTGAGCTTGTATACAATGTTTCGTTACCACTATTACAATCTCCTATCCGAAATGAATACTTGATTGCATATATCATGTCCCTTATCTCATATATAAGTTAGATCATACGGTGTGTAGAAGATCACGAAGTCCGTATGATTGGTCAAGCTTAATGAGATATAAAAGTTTCACGGTGAGACAACTTGAGGACGAGTTGTCGGTATATAGCCGTGGTATAGATAAGTGACTTGACTTGGTTGCTTGTCTATCTTTGATGCGCCTCGACGTATTGAAGGATCACGGTGAGATGAGTTCTTCATCGACCGTCGTGAAGAACCAAGATCTCGGTGACTTACGATGATCTAAACCTCGATAAGGTATTAGATGAGTATGAGGTCGACCATCACTTTGACTTGTTATGGGTGAGGGTATATGTTCTAACCCAATATTCTCGCATCTTAGATGGTGGCGGTGCTTGTATGTCATGCTAGTTATCGTGATTGAGTCACCATATTCGTTTAGGATGATGACGCCCTTAAGGAGCTCAAAAGGTTTATTGTACTAAACCCCGCAGTTGAGTTAGCTCAAGTACAATAATAAGGTTGAGTGGTACTACTTAAGGAATTAAAGATATTAATTATTTTAGCGATGTAATGCTATAAATAATTAATGGACGTTCGATATCTTAAATACACGGGATTCGTAATGTCTAAGTGCAAGCCCGACTCAACTTGGTAATAAAGGGTAAGTCGACATTTATTCTCTAGTGGCATGAATAAATGTTTATAAATTAATTTATGTTACAGGTGAACATAAGATAATTAATTTATTTGAGGCCCATCTTTATTCCTTGCATTTGATCTCTGGTCGCCCATCCAGCCCGTAAGCTAGGCAAAATCGGCCCCTATGCTCTACAAGGCAAGGATTTGATTCTCTTTATCCTATAAGGATATTATTATATTTATGGGATATGCATAGATCCTTTCCATATAAGATTATGGTAATAATAATTTCCATAAGGTTTATGGTAATTTCCATATGGGATTATGGTAATTTCCATATGGGATTATGGTAATTTCCATATAGGATTATGGTAATGCATTATAAATATGAGGTAAGAGATTAAATCTAGGAAAATGATTAATAATCATCATCATTATTTTCGAGAATTTGAGGGTTCATCCTTTGAGAGATTTTCGAAAATTCTTGAGAGCTTGAGGGTGATTTTCGAAGCATTCTCCATAGATCGTCCTCACTTGACGTTGGAGATTGGGCAACCGGATACGACCCGAGAAGGTCAAAGCATGAGTCTCGATCCATTCCGCCCGGCAGATTCAAAGGTAAACACGAGAAAACCCAACGTGTTGCAATTAATTATATAGGTGCATGCTAGGTATATAATCAATATATGGTGAATTAAACATCCAAGATAGATCATCGGAGAGGGCTAAACATAGTTTTCCCTACAATTGGTATCGAGCACAGGATCGTATCTTGGCTCTGTTGGATTAATTCACGTTTGATTATTACGCGCGCTAATTAATTGTTGGATCCATGGCTCATCGCGCTCGCTTATTTTGTCGATTTTGTTTTTCACCACGAGAAAATCCGTGGTTAGATTAGATTTTTTTTTGTAAATCTTATCCGTAAAAGTAAAAGCGAAGCAGCGACCAGCTCGAGACGACGGGAAAACAGGTTAAACGGCGTGCGGGCGGCGGCACGCAAGCGTGCACGGCGCTTCAGCGACGCGCGCCGCGTGGCGGTGAGCCGGATCCGTTTTCGGCCGAATCTGTTTTGACGAGTCCGGTCCGTGCCCGCACGCGAGGCCGTTTTGAATCGGTCCGTGCCCGTGCACGCGAGGCCCGTTTTCAAGATTTTAAAGATACGTACATTGCAATTCTATGTAATAGATTAGGCGGGAAAGTGCGATTCCACGAGTGGGCCACGATGAACGTTTTATTTTATTTTTATCGCTCATTGCATGTCGTGGATGTTTAAATTATCGGTAGCATGTTATGTATGTTTAAATTACGTTCACAAACCTTTAAGTGTTTTCATAATTGGATGTGCATAGTAAGCATGCTAGGTTTATCGCGTTTTCAAGCATATTTTAGAATTACTGCGAGCATGTTTTACATGTTGAGTTCTATAGACAAGCATGCTAGGATTACGTGATCTGCATGGACAAACCTTTTGAACAAAAGACTAAGCAAGCAACCCGACAAATTAATTTTAAAATTAAAACATCAAGACCTCCACTTTTTGATCTCTAAACAAAGTGAGGACGACCGTGAGTAAACGTCCACACGCGTGGCTTGCTTGCACTTTATCATAAGTTTGTTAGATGAGATTTCTAAATAAAACATTTTAAATCTATTGAGAAGTGGGAGTTTCATGTGGCGCCCACACGCGTGGCTTGCATGTGCGATTTTCATAAGTTCTCTAGAGATAGATATAAAATGAGATAACAAAAGAATTTGAATTGGAAGGTATGGTCCGAGTGAGTATGCCAATTCTAAGAATTCATTTCATTTATTAAAATTGTGGTCATTGCTTAGACATCCCTCAAGTACAACTTCCATGAAGTCCTTCTTGCGATAGTGATGTGGTCTAGAAAGGTCAATCGTTAATTTCATTTGTCATAAGGATAAGTTGACATGGATTGAAATTAAACGACTAAAAGGTATATTTTAGCGGTTTGTGGGGGTTCATGTAAACGCCCACACGCGTGGCTTGCATGTGGGATTCCTTGGGCGATTGGAGGTTTCAATTAATATTGTTTTATCAAAAGGTTACAATATTATTATTACAATTATGTGCGATCGTATGCTTATGTGTTTACTTTATCGATTTCAGATATGTCTCTTAATCGATTATCAATATGCTAGCACAAAATCCCTTATCCGTCCAAATTTTATCGAGTGGAAGCGAATATTGAGAATGTTCTTCTGCGGAAGAAAATCTATTTGTAATCACTACACCCGTCCCAAGCCTCTAGACAATTCATCTCTTGATGAGGAGCGCGAGGAGCACGAGAAATGGGACAAATCAAATAGAATCGCAAAGTGCCTTCTTTTGGTCACCATGTGCGAGTCCCTGCAACTCCAGCATCAAGAGATGGAAGATACAACCACGATATGGCTAAGTCTTATGAAATTGTATGAGGAGTCGGACATAATCGCTTGTCATAATTTGACAAAATCAATAATGTCAAGTTCAATGAAGAAAAGCGATTCGGTGCATAACCATGTAGAGCAAATGATTAATCTCTTCGGAGAGCTCGAATTGGTTGGAGGATATATTGATGACGTAGTCAGAATCGATATGATCCTCAACACTTTGCCCAAGTCTTTTGATGACTTCCGTTATAAAGCAGTCCTTTATGATAAGAGTTATACTCTAGATTCATTGCAAGAGGATCTAGTAGCGGAAGAACACAAAATGGGCAAGGTGCACAGCTTTAGTACGCACCTCAAAGAAAACCACCGCTTTATCGAAGATGAAAAGGAAAAGTGGAATTCAAGAGATGCTAAGGCTAAAGAAAGAGTGGGAGTAATACAAAGGGCTCTACCGGTTTGAAAAAGCCAAAGGAGAAGGAAAATGCTTGAGTGCGGTGAGGCGGGCCTTTGGAAGGCTAAGTGCCCCAAGCTCGAGGCTCTGAGTACGCCATTTGCTTTAGTATGTGAAACATGTTTAGCGACTTGTTCTACCCATTCTTGGGTAGTAGATACGGGTGCGACTGATCATGTTTGTTACACCTTGCATGGGTTCCTGCGGACAAGGGAGCTGAATGATGGCGAGATAACGATCTCCATGGGTAACACGGCGAAAGTCGAGGCCGTTGCAGTCGGAGATGTTACTTTATGTTTTGAGAAAATAGTTTTAGTTTTAAAAGACGTTTTATATGTGCCGGATTTTCGGCGGAACCTTGTTTCTGTTTCGAAATTGTTTATTCATAGATATTCGCTTGTTTTTATAGTGGTGTTTCTATCATAAGAAATGACGAAGTTATCGTGTAGCACATTATATAAATCGCTTTATACTATTTCTCGCAATACATAATACCTATAACTATGTTGCATCTACATCAAACCTTAAAAGAGAAAGTTTTCTCGCGAAGATGACACCTCTTTTCTCGGCATCTTAGATTAGGTCACATCAATCTAAATAGGATCCAAAGACGGCTAAGAATGGGCGTTGGGTAATCTCACGTTACTCTGCTCCGATCTGCGAATCTGTATAGAAGGTAAGATGTTGACGCACCTTCAAAGCGAAGGGTCATAGAGCCAAAGAAATGTTAGAACTAGTCCATTCGGCACTGTGTGGACCGATGTCACACAAGCTTGTGGAGTATGCAGTATTTTGCCACTTTCATTGACGATTACTCAAGGTGCGGACACGTATACCGCTTCACCGCAAGTCCGAATGCCTTGAGAAATTCAAAGAATTTTAGGGAAGTGGAGACGAAGCTAGGTAAAGTATCAAGTCATCTGCGTTCGATCGCGAGGCGAATACCTCAACAACGAGTTCATGGACTATCTGGTGAAGTGTGGGATTACTCCCAAACAAGATTTCACCAAGGCACACCACAAAGAAATGGTGTGTCGAGGCGAAGAAATAGGACTCTTTTGGAAATGGTTAGATCAATGATGAGTTATGCAACTTTGCCTATTTCGCTCGGGGTATGCCTTAGAAAGCGGCATACTTGCTAAATCTAGTACCATCCAAGTCATCGAAGAGACCCGCTTCGAGTTGTGGTTTGGGCGCAAGCGAGTTTAAGCCACATAAGGATATGGGGCGATCCGACATGTCTTTGAACAAGAAGGTGTTTGGTATGATTTTGTGATGATTCTTGGTATTGTTTTACGTGTCATTTTCTATGGTTTGTCCTATTTATGCCTTTGGTTCGAGTAATATTTATCGATTCGGACTTACTTCGTTCGTCTCGATGTTTTGTAGGAAAATGGCATAAAATAGGATGAATTGAATCTGCCAAGGATTAGATATAATTGAAGAGCATCTCGATAGAAGTCCTTAGGCACAAACGGATCGCAATTTGGAGTTCGGACGAGGGAGAACGGATCATTTCTTCAAAGTCGCGCACGTGCACTCCGCGCGCCCGCTCGCGCACCGACGCTGAACACTTCCAATGATTCTAATGAATAATGGAGAAGGAATCAAGGATTTTGTCCTTCATAAGAAGTAAATTACGTTGCGATAGGATTCCGTAGGCGAAACCGTGCACAAATCGGAGTTCAGACGAAGGAGAACGGGCCAAAACAAAAATGCTGCGCAAAGCTGTGTCGCCCGCGCGCCCGCGCGTTGCGCGCGCTGCCGCACGCCAGCGCCGGTTCAGCATCTTGAGCGCGCGTTCAGCCCATTTTGCCCTCTTGAACGCCAGTTCTTTGTGAACGCTGGTTCACCATTTGGCCATCTTCGTGCACACATCAATCTTGAGCGCGATTCATTGTGAACGCCAGTTCTCTCCCTTTCACTGTTTCAGCGCTTATCTCCATCCAAGCGTTCGCCCAATTCTCCTCGCAGCTCACACCGAGCGGCGCTCGGTTTCAAGCGAGAATGTATTTTGAGCGCTCATTCAGAACCGGCGCTCACCTTTATTTTATATATATATATCGCACGCTAGGTCATAAAGGGGACTCTGTTCTCGGCCATCTTTTTCAGCGCACCTTGGTGCTCTTCTTCACCATGATTCTTCAGGAAGCTCTTCAGGCGACACAACACAGATAAATCTTAGTTTAATTCTTGTTTCTAGTTTTGATCGAATGATTTATTTATCAATTTATGTTTTGAGATTTACCGTTCTTTCGGATCAATTTTATGGTTTCTCGCTTTGTGAATTTTGTCAATTCAATTCATAGTAACGATGGATTCGATTTTCATGTTCGTTGATTTATATTGTTTAATGATTTCATCGCTTTGTTTAATTCTGTTCTTGGAGATGGATTGATGATTATGATTTATCCGCAATTAGATTTAGATTAGGGATTGACAAACCCTATGAATAATATGATTGCATATGCTTTTGTTTATCTTTTGATTTATCGCTTTCAGAGTTCAACTAGGGATTGACAACCCCGGTTTAGATTTATCGCTTTATTAGTATAGCTCGGGATTGACAACCCCTAGCTTAGGATGCTGTTTAATTCACCGTATTTCAATTCCTGCATGTTCCAAACCCTCGTTGGTATTAGAATGTTTAGGGTTTTAATCGCTTTCTGTGCATGACACGAACAATGGCCCTGTTAAGTTTTCCTTGAGAGGCGACTCGTGTTAACTTATCACGCTAGGATTACCTCGCATTTATTGCGAGTGAATTTGAGTGTGTTTTAGCTCGATCAATTTGGGCGCTGTTCGGGAAAACTTTAAGCGTATTGTTTGTGTTGTTTGTTTTGTGTTTCTTTTCTTTCTGTTTGGTTATTTTCTCCCTGGTGCGTGTAATTTTATTTTTTTGTTGTTGGTATCGCTAATGCGGGGTTATCAACAAGACGATTATGGTCAACCGGTGGGGGAGGAAAGTTAAATCAGATTGGGCAAATTCTTCTTTCAAGAAGGAGCCCAATTCGACTTTTCGAGGATGTCCGTCGTGCATGAGCCACAAGCATATGATTCTTCTTGGGATCACGGTGACAGCAATGACCTCACCGCCCGATTTGGGATATTGGGATCCACAGCGTGACCGCCTCCACAACTTGACCCGAATATTGGAATCCACCGTGCTTTGAGGATCAAGCCTCCAATTCCCTCTGGGATCAACCGCCTCCAGACTATGAGGATCGATCCTACAATGCCCACCGGGAGCAACCACACCCTCCACCTCAAGATGAGTACCCACAACAACCACCTCCACCTCATTACTCATACCCAGCAGACCACCTCCACCTCGGATGACAACTTGGGAGGATGAGTTAACTCAAAAAGAAGCGTCCATTCAAAAACGGATGCTTTAGTCCAAAGTTTGGATCTTGCAGTGCCTCGACTGCGTTTGGAGACGCAAATAGGATATGTCCAGAGCACCTTGATAAGTCATTGCACAAGGAGGAACTTCAAACCAATCCGATCGGATCCGATCGGTCACCGTTCTGAAAGTGATCCAATAGTTGAAAATTGGGTGGAAGAGACATCGGATGAGTGCTGCGATCACATGGGGATGGAAAGCGAGAAGTGATGAAATCACACCTTTCCGCACCAACCCGATCAAGCTCGGATGGTCACTACTCTTGGAAGTGACCCAATTGTTGAAGATGGGGTGGGAGAAACACCAAGAGCCGCTGCGGCGGATGAGGTGGAAAGTGAGAACGGGTGGGCACGTGTGGATGAGAAGCATAATCGAGCCCCGATGATGTTTTTACGAGCGGATAACAAGGAAGAGTGGGCAAATCCGGTCGGTATCGTTCCAACACTCACTCGGAGGTGAAAGAGTTATCCAAACACGTGAAGGAGGATGAAGAGGGATGAAGCAAGTGGGCACTCGAAGTTGATGACATGCCAAAGCCCACTCGGGAAGCGATTGACCGCCTCAACAATTAGATCGGGATCCCGAGGAGGACACAATGATAACAAAGGTTGAGGTAGTTTCTATAATTTGTCAACATCTTAATTTACCAAAGTATTGTCTTTGTAGGAGTTGAAGTTATTTATTTTACTTTGGAAAATAGGATGTTTGATTTGAGCTTAATTGATGTATTACTTGTCGCCTTTACTATCCTCTGTTCTTATAAGGTTGCTACCGATGTTACGCCGAGATGGTATTCCTGCGGTGAAGGACTATGGATAGTCCGTTGTTGATCGGAACACGCCGTGCTCACGACGTTAAGCGAGTAACGCGTGGGAGTTGACCCACGGATTTTAATCGCTTTTCTTTCTTTCTTTTCTTTGTCTTGTTTTGTTGTTCTTGTTGATCTATCTCGTTGTTGTTGAGTTTGTTTTGCTCGGATCCGAAAGTTGTCGCCACGAGATGAAGCCGTGGTGCTCCAACTCTGACGCACATTCGCCGATTATCGCAAGTATCATCCTCTATAGTCATTTGAGCTTTTAATGTTTTGAGCATCGGGACGATGCTCGATTTAAAATGTGGGGATGTTTACTCGGTTTTGTATGCGTGATGTATTGTTTTGTTGCTTAATAGCGTACCCTTGTGCTTATTTTGATTGTTTGGACGTAAGCTTTGTCTATGCTGAATAAGTTAGGATCTTGATTTGTGCAATGAACTCGTGGTATTGATCAAATTGAATTTGAATTTGAAACTTTTGGTGATATATGATTTGAGTATAATGTGAATCGACGAGGCGTAATTGATAGAAATTGAATAGGAGGAAATTGATGTGATTTGTCCGCTAATGTTAGGGAGTGTTAACATTGTGGTTGCTTATATACTTGTTTCATTTTATATATAAAAAATGTGAAAAGAAGAAGAAAATGAGGAGAATGAAAACTCAGTTATTTGTTGAGATTGTTGAAATGGAGGATGGGATTACATCCTCTTCTCGTAAATTGAGAAATGGACATGGGAAACCACGTTAGAGACTCGAGTTCATCGAGAGTTCACCTTTCGAATATTGTTCCAAAATATGTTAAAACATTCTTTGTGCTTTATAAAAGAAACTTGTTGCTAAAGGTGACCACATTAGTTAGTTCACCCCAACGGAGAGTTGGGTCGGCGAGTAGATTACCTTATTATTTATTGGAAGTCAATTGTCGTTCTTGATTTATTTCGCATTATCTTTGAATTAAGTAAACACCAAGTGTGGGGGAAATGCAATAAGGTTTGATTGATTAGAATAAGGGTTAAGTTGCATGAGTTATCTTTCGACTCTTATTAGTATAGACTTTGCTTGAGGACAAGCAAATGGATAAGTGTGGGGGAGTTGTTTGGTATGATTTTGTGATGATTCTTGGTATTGTTTTACGTGTCATTTTCTATGGTTTGTCCTATTTATGCCTTTGGTTCGAGTAATATTTATCGATTCGGACTTACTTCGTTCGTCTCGATGTTTTGTAGGAAAATGGCATAAAATAGGATGAATTGAATCTTCCAAGGATCAGATATAATTGAAGAGCATCTCGATAGAAGTCCGTAGGCACAAACGGATCGCAATTTGGAGTTCGGACGAGGGAGAACGGATCATTTCTTCAAAGTCGCGCACGTGCACTCCGCGCGCCCGCTCGCGCACCGACGCTGAACACTTCCAATGATTCTAATGAATAATGGAGAAGGAATCAAGGATTTTGTCCTTCATAAGAAGTAAATTACGTTGCGATAGGATTCCGTAGGCGAAAACCGTGCATAAATCGGAGTTCGAGACGAAGGAGAGCGGGCCAAAACAAAATGCTGCGCAGTTGTGTCGCCCGCGCGCGCTCGCACGCCCAGCGCCGGTTCAGCATCTTGAGCGCGCGTTCAGCCCATTTTGCCCTCTTGAACGCCAGTTCTTTGTGAACGCTGGTTCACCATTTGGCCATCTTCAGTGCACACACATCAATCTTGAACGCCAGTTCATTGTGAACGCCAGTTCACTCCCTTTCGACTGTTTTCGGCGCCATCTCCATCAAGCGCGTTCGCCCAATTCTCCTCGCAGCTCACACCGAGCCGGCGCCGGTTTCAAGCGAATGTATTTTGAACGCTCATTCAGAACCGCGCCACCTTTATTTTATATATATATCGCACGCTAGGTCATAAAGGGGACTCTGTTCTCGCCATCTTTTTCGGTGCGGCGCTGGGCTCTTCTTCACCATGATTCTTCAGGAAGCTCTTCAGGCGACACAACACAGATAAATCTTAGTTTAATTCTTGTTTCTAGTTTTGATCGAATGATTTATTTATCAATTTATGTTTTGAGATTTACCAGTTCTTTCGGATCAATTTTATGGTTTCTCGCTTTGTGAATTTTGTCAATTCAATTCATAGTGACAGTGGATTGGATTTTCATGTTCTGTTGATTTATATTGTTTAATGATTTACTGCTTTCGTTTAATTCCTGTTCTTGGAGATGGATTGATGATTA
Source organism: Salvia rosmarinus (assembly GCA_036937905.1). Classification (NCBI taxonomy): domain Eukaryota; kingdom Viridiplantae; phylum Streptophyta; class Magnoliopsida; order Lamiales; family Lamiaceae; genus Salvia; species Salvia rosmarinus. Next base: position 30,999,056 of record CM072824.1, on the reverse strand, counting down.
TGATTTATCTGCAATTAGATTTAGATTAGGGATTGACAAACCCTATGAATAATATGATTGCATATGCTTTTGTTTATCGCTTTTGATTTATCGCAGTAGTTCAACTAGGGATTGACAACCCTGGTTTAGATTTATCGCTTTATTAGTATAGCTCGGGATTGACAACCCCAGCTTAGGATGTTGTTTAATTCACGTATTTCAATTCTGCATGTTCCAAACCCTCGTTGGTATTAGAATGTTTAGGGTTTTAATCGTCAGGTGCATGACACGAACAATGGCCTGTTAAGTTTTCCTTGAGAGCGACTCGTGTTAACTTATCACGCTAGGATTACCTAAATGCGATTGCGAGTGAATTTGAGTGTGTTTTAGCTCGATCAATTTTGGCGCCGCTGTTCGGGAAAACTTTAAGCGTATTGTTTGTGTTGTTTTTTTTTGTGTTTCTTTTCTTTACATTTGGTTATTTTCTCCTTAGTGCGTGTAATTTTATTTTTTGTTGTTGGTATACGCTAATGCGGGGTTATCAACGAGACGATTATGGTCAACGGTGGGGGAGGAAAGTTCGTCGATTGGGCAAATTCTTCTTTGAAGAAGGAGCCCAATTCGACTTCGAGGATGTCCGTCGGTATGAGCCACAAGCATATGATTCTTCTTTGGGATCCACACAGCAACAGCAGCCTCACCTGACCCGATTTGGGATATTGGGATCCACAGCAGCAGACCGCCCACAACTTGACCGGAATATTGGAATCCACCGTACTTTGAGGATCGAGCCTCCATTCCCTCTGGGATCAACCGCCTCCGCAGACTATGAGGATCAATCCTACAATGCCTCTGAGCAACCACACCTCCACCTCAAGATGAGTACCCACAACAACCACCTCCACCTCATTACTCATACAGCATGCCCACCTCCACCTCGGATGACACTTGGGAGGATGAGTTAACTCAAAAGAGAAGGTCCATTCAAAAAGCGGATGCTTTAGTCCAAAGTTTGGATCTTGCAGTGCCTCGACTGCGTTTGGAGGACGCAAATAGGATATGTCCAGAGCACGCTTGATAAGTTTGTTGCGACAAGGAGGAACTTCCAAACCAATCCGATCAGATCCGATCGGTCATCGTTCTAGAAAGTGATCCAATAGTTGAAAATTGGGTGGAAGAGACATCGGATGAGCTGCTGCGATCCACGAGGGGATGGAAACGCGAAGTGGCGAAATCACACCTTCCCGCACCAACCCGATCAAGCTCGGATGGTCACTACTCTTGGAAGTGACCCAATTGTTGAAGATGGGGTGGGAGAAACACCAAGAGCCGCCGCAGCCGGATGAGGTGGAAAGTGAGAGCGGGTGGGCACGTGTGGATGAGAAGCATAATCGAGCCCGATGATGTTTTTACGAGCGGATAACAAGGAAGAGTGGGCAAATCCGATCGGTATCGTTCCAACACTCACTCTGAGGTGAAAGAGTTATCCAAACACGTGAAGGAGGATGAAGAGGGATGAAGCAAGAGTGGGCACTCGAAGTTGATGACATGCAAAGCCCACTCGGGAAGCGATCGACCTTGCCTCAACAATTGGAGTACGGGATCCCAGAGGAGGACACAATGATAACAAAGGTTGAGGTAGTTTCTATAATTTGTCAACATCTTAATTTACCAAAGTATTGTGCTGTAGGAGTTGAAGTTATTTATTTTACTTTGGAAAATAGGATGTTTGATTTGAGCTTAATTGATGTATTACTTGCTGTCTTTACTATCCTCTGTTCTTATAAGGTTGCTACTGATGTTCTGGCCGAGATGGTATTCCTGCAGGTGAAGGACTATGGATAGTCCGTTGTTGATCGGAACACGTCGTGCTCACGACGTTAAACTGAGTACTGCGTGGGAGTTGACCCACGGATTTTTAATTGCTTTTTCTTTCTTTCTTTTCTTTGTCTTGTTTTGTTGTTCTTGTTGATCTATCTGTTGTTGTTGAGTTTGTTTTGCTCGGATCGGAAAGTTGTCGCAGCCGAGATGAAGCCGTGGTGCTCCAACTCAACACGCACATTAAATCGATTATCGTGGAAGTATCATCCTCTATAGTCATTTTGAGCTTTTAATGTTTTGAGCAGGGACGGTGCTCGATTTAAAATGTGGGGATGTTTACTCGGTTTTGTATGCGTGATGTATTGTTTTGTTGTAATGACGCACTTGTGCTTATTTTGATTGTTTGGACGTAAGCTTTGTCTATGCGAATAAGTTAGGATCTTGATTTGTGCAATGAACTACGTGGTATTGATCAAATTGAATTTGAATTTCGAAACTTTTGGTGATATATGATTTGAGTATAATGTGAATCGACGAGAGGCGTAATTGATAGAAATTGAATAGGAGGAAATTGATGTGATTTGTCCGGCTAATGTTAGGGGAGTGTTAACATTGTGGTTGCTTATATACTTGTTTCATTTATATATAAAAAAAATGTGAAAAGAAGAAGAAAATGAGGAGAATGAAAACTCCGGTTATTTGTTGAGATTGTTGAAATGGAGGATGGGATTCATCCTCTTTCTCGTAAATTGAGAAATGGACATGGGAAACCACGTTAGGAGACTCGAGTTCATCGAGTTCACCTTTCAATATTGTTCCAAAATATGTTAAAACATTCTTTGTGCTTTATAAAAGAAACTTGTTGCTAAAGGTGACCACATTAGTTAGTTCACCCCTAACGGAGAGTTGGGTCTGAGCAGAGATTACCTTATTATTTATTGGAAGTCAATTGTCGTTCTTGATTTATTTCGCATTATCTTTGAATTCGTAAACACCAAGTGTGGGGGAAATGCAATAAGGTTTGATTGATTAGAATAAGGGTTAAGTTGCATGAGTTATCTTTCGACTCTTATTAGTATAGACTTTGCTTGAGGACAAGCAAATGGATAAGTGTGGGGGAGTTGTTTGGTATGATTTTGTGATGATTCTTGGTATTGTTTTACGTGTCATTTTCTATGGTTTGTCCTATTTATGCCTTTGGTTGAGTAATATTTATCGATTCGGACTTACCGTTCGTCTCGATGTTTTGTAGGAAAATGGCATAAAATAGGATGAATTGGATCTTCCAAGGATCAGATATAATTGAAGAGCATCTCGATAGAAGTCCGTAGGCACAAACGGATCGCAATTTGGAGTTCGGACGAGGGAGAACGGATCATTTCTTCAAAGTCGCGCACGTGCACTCCGCGCGCCCGCTCGCGCACCGACGCTGAACACTTCCAATGATTCTAATGAATAATGGAGAAGGAATCAAGGATTTTGTCCTTCATAAGAAGTAAATTACGTTGCGATAGGATTCCGTAGGCGAAAACCGTGCACAAATCGGAGTTCAGACGAAGGAGAACGGGCCAAAACAAAAATGCTGCGCAAAGCTGTGTCGCCCGCGCGCGCTCGCACGCCCAGCGCCGGTTCAGCATCTTGAGCGCGCGTTCAGCCCATTTTGCCCTCTTGAACGCCAGTTCTTTGTGAACGCTGGTTCACCATTTGGCCATCTTCAGTGCACACACATCAATCTTGAACGCCAGTTCATTGTGAACGCCGGTTCACTCCCTTTCAGCCTGTTTTCAGCGCCATCTCCATCCAAGCGCGCGTTCGCCCAATTCTCCTCGCAAGCTCACACTGAGCCGGCGCTCAGTTTCAAGGCAGAATGTATTTTGAACGCGCGCTCAGTCAGAACCGGCGCTCACCTTTATTTTATATATATATATCGCACGCTAGGTCATAAAGGGGACTCGTTCGCGGTTTGGTCTTTTCGGTAGCGCACGTGCCGCTCTTCTTCACCATGATTCTTGAGAAGCTCTTGAGGCGACACAACACAGATAAATCTTAGTTTAATTCTTGTTTCTAGTTTTGATCGAATGATTTATTTATCAATTTATGTTTTGAGATTTACCAGTTCTTTCGGATCAATTTTATGGTTTCTCGCTTTGTGAATTTTGTCAATTCAATTCATAGTGATGATGGATTCGATTTTCATGTTACGTTGATTTATATTGTTTAATGATTTACCGCTTCGTTTAATTCTGTTCTTGGAGATGGATTGATGATTATGATTTATACGCAATTAGATTTAGATTAGGGATTGACAAACCCTATGAATAATATGATTGCATATGCTTTTGTTTATCTTTTGATTTATCGCTTTTAGTAGTTCAACTAGGGATTGACAACCCCGGTTTAGATTTATCGCTTTATTAGTATAGCTCGGGATTGACACCCCTAGCTTAGGATCTTTCGTTTAATTCACCGTATTTCAATTCTGCATGTTCCAAACCCTCGTTGGTATTAGAATGTTTAGGGTTTTAATCGCTTTCCGTGCATGACACGAACAATGGCCCTGTTAAGTTTTCCTTGAGAGACGACTCGTGTTAACTTATCACGCTACGATTACCTCGTACGATTGCGAGTGAATTTGAGTGTGTTTTTAGCTCGATCAGAAGGCTGACAAGTTGGAGGCTAGATCCGACGCAAGGCTGTTTATTGGCTATCCTAGAGGAACGAAGGTGGTTTATTCTATAGTCTAAGGATCATAAGGACATTATTAGCACTAATGCCCGATTCTTAGAAGAGGACTACATGAAAATCATAAATCAAAGTTGAAATCATTCTTCAAGAATTAGAAGATGATTGTATTCCACCACCGATTAGACCAAAGGTACGAGATGTCGAGTCTAGTGGGAGGGATCGACCCCAGATACTTCAAGAAATTGAAGTGGAGTTCCACTGGATATACCGACCGTACAAGTGGTACCTACCAAGCAAGTTGTGCAAGATAGAGAACCACAAGTTTCTGCACCCACCGTTGCCATTGTGCCTGTAGTGCCTCGTCGTAGTGGGAGGGTTGTTCGCAACCCGAGCGATATATGTTCGTGGGTGAATCTTCGGATTTAGTCCCAGAAAATGAACATGCAATAATCGACCCATGGGCGCTCAATGAGGCGATACAAGACAATGATGCAAGATCATGGAACTTACGTTTGGGCGGTGGTAAAGTCCCATGGATTTACCGAGTTGCCTAGCGAGAGTTGTGTGTATCGTTTAGATGTCAATGGTAATGTGGTATTTCTTGCACTTTACGTAGATGACATTCTTCTATTTGGCAACAATGTGAAGTTGTTATCAGACGTAAAGAGTTGGTTATCCGATTAGTTTCAAATGAAAGACTTAGGAGCTGCAGGGTACATTCTTGGGATCATGGTTTACCAAGATCGCAAGAGGAAAATGTTGAGCTTATCTCGGGCGTCTTACATTGATCTCGTGATTTCTCGCTTTAGTATGCAGACCGTCAAGAAAGGATTGCTACCTTTCTGATATGGCGTTCCTTTATCTAAAGGGCAGTCACCTATGACTGCAAAGAAAATAGAGGAAATGAGACAAGTTTCCTTCGTTTCCGCCGTAGAAAGTCTCATGCATGCAATGCTATGCACGAGGCCCGATATCTGCTATGCGGTGGGCATAGTGGCTAGATATCAGTCTAACCCTGGACAAGCTCATTGGACTGCGGTAAAGCATATATTCAAGTACACGAAAAGGACTCGAGATTATAGGTGGCTTACTATGCGAGATAGTCTAATGCCTTTGGGTTATTCGGACTCGGTTCCGATCCGACCGTGATGAGAAAAAGTCACCTCGGTATGTGTTTACCTTGGGAGGTGGAACCGTATCTGGCGGAGTGCAAAGCGGCGATGCATTGCGGACTCTACCATGGAAGCGAATATGTAGCGGCCTGGAGGTCGCTAAGGAGGTCAGATGGTTCAAGAACTACCTCATGGATCTAGATGTGGTACTGGTTTGCCCATGAGTATCATGGTTTATTGTGATAACTTTCGGTGCAATGGTAAACTCGAAGGAACCAAGGATCCATAAAGCAAGCAAACACATAGAGAGAAAGTACCATGTCATACGAGAAATCGTTAGGCGAGGGGCGTCTTGATTGCAAAGATTGATCTGACGGATAACCCAGCGGATCCATTCACGAAAGCTCGCCGCAATAAGTCTACGTTGAACACGTTAGAGGACTTGAATTGCACTAGATGGCACCGCTAAAGCCCGCCGCAATAAGTCTACGTCGGGCACGTTAGAGGACTTGAATCATGCGCTTAGATGGCACTGCTAAAACTACCGCAATAAGTCTACATCGGGGACGTTAGAGGACTTGAATTATGCTAGATGACACCCACTTAGAAAGGAAACTTTTGTATAAGTGGGAGAAGCAAAGTGATGGTTTTGTTTGTAATAGCTAGTAGAGACACATTGTATACTAAAAGTTTGTTTTAGTATAAGTGGGAGATTGTTGGATTTGTATCTTGAAGCGCTTTGGTTGAGCTTGTATACTGATGTTTCCTATTACCACTATTACAATCTCCTATCCGAAATGAATACTTGATTGCATATATATCCGTGTCCCCTTATCTCATATATAAGTTAGATGATACATGGGTGAAGATCACGTAAGTCCGTATGATTGGTCAAGCTTAATGAGATATAAAAGTTTCGGTGAGACAACTTGAGGACGAGTTGTCGGTATAGCTATGGTATAGATAAGTGACTTGACTTGGTTGCTTGTCTATCTTTGATGCGTCTCGGCGTATTGAAGGATCACGATGAGATGAGTTCTTCTATCTCGACCGTCGTGAAGAACCAAGATCTCGATTATTTACGATGATCTAAACCTCGATAAGGTATTAGATGAGTATGAGCTGTGACCATCACTTTGACTTGTTATGGGTGAGGGTTATATATTCTAACCCAATATTCTCCGCATCTTGGGTGGTGGCGGTGCTTATATGTCATGCTAGTTATCTCAGTCAGTCACCGTATCCGTTTAGGATGATGGCGCCCCTTAAGGAGCTCAAAGGTTTATTGTACTAAACCTGCGGGTTGAGTTAGCTCAAATACAATAATAAGGTTGAGTGGTACTACTTAGGAATTAAAGATATTAATTATTTTAAGCGATCGTAATGCAATAAATAATTAATGGACGTTCGATATCTTAAATACGGGATTCGTAATGTCTAAGTGCAAGCTCGACTCAACTTGGTAATAAAGGGGTAAGTCGGCATTTATTCTCTAGTGGCATGAATAAATGTTTATAAATTAATTTATGTTCAATTTGAACATAAGATAATTAATTTATTTGAGGCCCATCTTTATTCCTTGCATTTGATCCCCAGGCTGGCCCATCAGGCCCGTAAGCTAGGCAAAATCGGCGCCCCTATGCTCTACAAGACAAGGATTTGATTCTCTTTATCCTATAAGGATATTATTATAATTATGGGATATGCATAGATCTTTTCCATATAAGATTATGGTAATAATCCTTTCCATAAAGGTTTATGGTAATTTCCATATGGGATTATGGTAATTTCCATATAGGATTATGGTAATGCATTATAAATATGAGGTAAGAGATTAAATCTAGGAAAATGATTAATAATCATCATCATTATTTTCGAGAATTTGAGGGTTCGTCCTTTGAGAGATTTTGAAAATTCTTGAGAGCTTGAGGGTGATTTTCAAGCATTCTCCATAGATCGTCCTCACTCGGCGTTGGAGATTGGGCAACGGGATACAGATCCCGAAGGTCAAAGCACGAGTCTCGATCCATTCGCCTCGGCAGTTCAAAGGTAAACACGAGAAAACCCCAACGTGTTGCAATTAATTATATAGGTGCATGCTAGGTATATAATCAATGTATGGTGAATTAAACATCCAAGATAGATCCTCGGGAGAGGGCTAAACATAGTTTTGATAGTGCCTCTGTTGCTGAAATTGTTGCTGCTGTGGAGGTCTTTGGTATGGCGCATTCAGGTTTGAACTCTGCCCTTGATTTTGATTCCTCCATCCCACGTTAAGTTGTTGCTGATTAGGCTCGAACTGCCGTCTAGGTTGAAATCCTTGCATAGAAAATGCTTCGGCTTCACCTTCGAAGGTATGCTCTCCCATCCTGGGGCACGATCAACATTGTGCCCAAGTTCATTGCGATTCCACAAGGTTCCATGAATTCCTTGTCTCTTTGTCTTTGATGGATCGAGACTTCTTCAACTTAAGTTCATGCATTTCTCTCATCAACTCGCCCACTTGTTTATTCATGTCGCATTGCGATGGGTTCACGGCATGTGCCTCGCTCTTCCTCCCCTCTGGACTTCACATTTGTGAAGTAGCGACCATGGCTTCAAAAATTTCGGCGATATCAATGCCGTTCTAGAGCGATGTCTCCACCGCAGCATTGTCCACCATATCTTGAAAACTCCGTGTCAATCCATCATAGAAGAATTGATAAAGAATTTCTTACGGCAAGGCATGGTGAGGGCATTTACGCAATAAATCCTAAACTTTTCCCAAGCTTCGTGGAATGGCTCGTCGATGTCGATTAAAGGTCATGATCCGAGACCTCGATTCCGACTCTTCTTGTTTGGGTAGTGCCGTCATGAACTTATCTACCACGGTATTCGATTCTGCAGAGAATTGGTGGAAGTACCGAAACCACGACTTAGCCCTATCCTTAAGAGTCTGAGAAAACAATGCATCTTGGTTGATCTTCATTCAGTCCTCGGTAGGAAGGACGCAAAACGAGCAAAACTCCTTATAAAGCCCAAGGCATCCTCACTAGCAAGCCCATGGAAGGTAGGCATGAGCGAAATGATTGACTTAAGCTCATAGTCTCGGGCTGCGGTCCAAGAACAATTGAAAGTAGCGGCCCTAATCACGATGCTGTAGAAATCATGCAATGCACGTGCATTTTCACCCATCTCTCAACGGGGAATATTCTCGACAACGGTTGATCTCGATAATCTGCTCGGTGATCACCACTCTCGAGTGGCACCAAACTCCTCAGGTGTTGGAAGAAGCTATCTTTTAGATCTTCGAGTGCGGTCCAACGGGGTAGCAAGAGGTCTATTTAGACTGCGGCGACCTAGCATACACAACACTCAAACAAGAAAAGATCACACTTGGCGGAGAATAACAAATTAAAAGCGAAAAGAAACACGAAAATAATCAACACAAACAATATGCCTAAAGTTTTCCCCAGCAACGGCGCCAAAATTTGTTCAATCAAAAGTGTACTCTTAATTGACTCGTAATCGAATGAGGTGTTATAGTAGGGAAAGTTAACCCTAGTCGTCTCTCAAGGAAAACTTAGCAGGGCTATTGTTTGTGTTAAACACAGAAAGCGGTAAATCCTAACACTCTAATGCCAACATGGTTTTTGATGAAAACAAGAATTGAAATGCTAACATGAAATATAAATTAAAGCAATTAACCAAATTAGGATTTGTCAATTCCTATTTGATAAACTACGAAAGCACAAAAGGAAGGTAATCACAAAGCAATGAAACTAGATCATCAAACACGAAACGATGAAATTCGACAAAGAACGATTCGACATGAAATTAAACTTCAATATAACTTGCATAGAATTCAGATTATCGAAAGCTGAAAGAACTAGAATCAATCAAGAAACCAACGATCCCACAATTATCTAGAACCAACACGTAAATTAATCGATTAAGAACACGGGAAGAATAAATTGATAAATTACTTTCAATCCAAAATAACACAAGTCGTTGCTAGAATTCGTAAATAAGCGAAATAATTAAGGAACAATTACTAGAATGATTGTCTTGAACAAGCGGAATGGGAAAGAACTTGAGGAACAATTGCAATGTGCGGTCAATGAAAACAAAAATCGAACCCTTCAAAATAAACCTAGCGAATATATATATTGAATGAGAGTGAACCGGCGTTGAATGTGCGCAGTTTAACGGAGGCTTTAATTTGGAAGTTGGCGTCGATTCAAGATGCGCCAAGATCAGAAAACATTACAGATTGCGGTGGCCAGCTCGGGGTGGCGCCAGATTCGAAAAACATTCTCAGATTGATCACCGAACGCCGGTGATGGTGAGCATACAGTGAAAATGGGCTGGAGCGTTGGGAAAGCGCGGCCATGCGGACTTGCGGCTTGGGCATCGCGGGAGCCGTTGGCAGGCTGGGAGCGGCGCGGCGCGGCCGAGCGAGCGCGGCCATTGGGCAACAGAACGCTACCGAACGCGCTTCGGGACGGACGCAGTGGGCGTTGGGGCGTGAGTGGGTGGCGTTGTGGCGGGGGCGAGTGTACGCGAGGCTTGGCGGTCTTGGTATTTGCGCTGGGTGCTGTGGCGGGCGAGGCGAAGCGCCGGTGCCGACGGGCGAACGGAGGGCGCTGGCGCTGGCGCGCAGCGCAGCGCGGCGGCTGTGGGCGCGGGCGTCTTGCGGGTGTGGGCGGGACGCTGGGCCAGGCGACGGGTGCCGTCGCGACTTTGACGTTCGCTCCGTTCTCTCGCGTCCGAACTCCGAATTGCGATCCGTTTGCGCCTATGAACTCCTATCGGATGCTCTTCAATAAAATTGATCCTTGGAAGATCCAATTCTCCATATTTTAATGCCATTTTTCTACAAAATATCAAAATAAACTAAATAAGTCCGAATCGATAAACACTAATCAAAACGACGGCAAAAATAGGACAAACCGTAGAAAACAACATGCAAAACAATACCAAGAATAAGCACAAATTCATATCAAACATTTTTCATCACGAGAAAATCTATGGTTAGATTATGATTTTTTTGTAAATCTAATATGTAAAAGAAGAACGAAGACGATGAACACGAAGAATGAGACGATGAAATCCCATCGCTCGGTACGATAGGAGGAACGTCGTGTGACAAAGCGCGGCCGTCTTTGTTTATGCCGGCAACAGCGAGACAGGCGTGCGGGAAGCCTCGACGGGCTTCTCGGCACGTGGTCAGACGTCTCGGCAGCCAGGCATGCAGGGCACGTGTTTGTCGTACAGATACCTCGGCACATCTCGACAGACGATGCACAGACGTCAACAGACCTCGGGTGTATAAGCGAGATACGTGCGGGCGGTCGGGCGAGGCTGGGCGGACACGTGCGATAGGGCACACATTCTGCACGTAGACCCACGCGTATGCTCGGCGGCTAGCCGCCGATGTTGGCGGCTCTCGGCCGCTTCTCGGTGAGGCCTCGGCGATATCTTCTCCACGCTTGGGTGACGTGGCGTGACCTCGATCTTGTGGATGTCCATCTCGTGAAGCGCCGCAGCGAGCCTGGCGCAGTAGAGTGCAGGTTTTCTCGGTAGCTCCCAACGATGCTCGACGCCCTCAGTACCAACTTCTCGACAGGCTGGGCGACAACATCTCTCGGTAGCTCTCAACGAGATAAAAAAAAGCTCAGATACTTGCAGAAAAAACATACTCATGTTGCTCTGCCGTCTTTTCTCATAATCTCTTCTCAACTTTAGTACATTAAGCAATAACTCATTTCAAGCATACATTCACATGTAGCAATTCATTCAATAAGGTGTATACTCAACATCAGCTCAATTCATTCAATAAGGTGTATACTCAACATCAGCTCAATTCATTCAATAAGCACATGCTCAATCATCAGCTATGATAATCCATAATCATAAGCTCTTACCTGGTGAGCTAGAGATGATGGAATCGAAATGCTGAGCTTCTCTTAAGAACAACTGACTCTATAACTCGGATTCTCAAAATAGGGTCAAACAACTGACTCCATAAACTCATGTTCTCAAAATAGAGCCAAACAATTGACTCTATGAGCTCATATTCTCAAAATAGAGTCAAACAACTGACTCTATAACCTTAGATTCTCAAATCATAATCAACTCAAAAGGATTTACATGCTCAAGGTGCACAAGCTGCACAAGACTCACAAAGATTCACAAGGATTCACAAGTTCAGAATTCACATATGTGCACAAATTGCACAAAATTTCACAAAGGTTCACGGGTTGTAATTCAAAACCGCCGATAATTATTCATGCGTGCCCGATCCCTTAACAAGAATTAGTTAAGCAATTAGGCGCGGCGAGGGAAATGAAACAAAAGAAAGGAATAACGACGGACATCGATACCGATACCACAAAGTTAAACAAACGACAAAGAATATACATATTCAAGCATGCTTTAACCACAATAAATTTTTGCAACGGTTTGAAAGTATGATTCATCAATAGAAGCATCTTTTACAATATTGGATCCAACAAAGCAATTCTGGACATTAAAAATAAATCCTTGTTCATACAAACTTTTCGATAAATCCTGGTTCACAAAAGCATGTCGACATCATGATTACAATGTCGAGACAAAATATCACAATGATAAGCATCGTGGCTATTAGGGATGTCTAAAAGGTTTTTGGTTTTAAGTTAGAATCGGAACCGAACCGAAACCGATAAATTCGGTTAACCGAAAACCAACAAATTTGGTCATCGGTTCGGTTTCGGTTCCAGAGTTTAAAAAAAAAACCGGTTATTGGCTAACCGATAACCGAACGGTTCGGAACGGAAAAACCGTTTTTTATTTTTCATTATTAATTAATTAATTAAAAATTCTGAAAATCAATTTTTAATTATTACTTTATTAATTATTTTAATTATTTGTTAAATATTTTATTTATTTATAATAAATTTCAGTTTTTTAATTATTATTTTATTTATTTTTATTATTAAATAATTTTAATTATGTTATTCGGTTAACCGAAAATCGAACCGATCGTTTTCGGTTGACCGAAAATTTAAAAAGGTTCGGTTTTAGTTCCACTTTTTCGAAGAAATTCGGTTCGGTTAACCGAAAAATTCAGTTCGGTTAACCAAAACTGAACCGTTTAACAGCCCTAAGGGCTATGATCAATTCAGCATAGCAAAACACAAAACAAGCAAAAGGCCAAAGTTCGGCAACAAGAAGTGTGGCTGAGAATCATGTATTGTGACATAAGACTTTGGGCAAACAAAACATGACAACAACAATTTAACAACATCATCACGAGACAACACATCCAGAGAAGCTCTTTTGCACAGCATTCGATTCCACCATCCTCTCGAGCTTATTCTGCACATTTAGAAATATATGCTCTTAGAGCTATAAGATTGACTTGCCATAACATTTAAAACACACAAAATTTTTCAGTTAAATAACCTGTGCATTCTTCTGAAATAAACTTACTTGCTTTCATGCTCATATATCTATGATGCAACATTTAACATGCGTCTGCAGAAATTATGACATTCATAAACCATATCTACGCACTCTTGTGTTGAGAAGTATGTCTCATTCTCAAACACCGTGATCGGCCATTTTACGCACGATCAACACGTACACAAACCCCATCGGCAGCTCGTCCATCATAGGGTCGATATCGTCCATCTCTCGTAGATAGGCAACATGCATCATGCTCAAAATCTTGGCAAGTCAGTCAACTTTTCATATAAATGCATATCATATCATTTTGTATGCAAAAGCATATCATTTCACATTTTTAGAAAGGATTTTACCCACCTGGCAACAATCACTTAGGTGGACTGTACGTTCTGTCCTTCACTTCTTTCTTCTTTGAACTTGGTCCTTCATTCAACATAGAGTAGCATATAAGCATACCAAGAACCAATCAAGAAGATAAACTCTTTATCTTATCTAAGTCATCAACACGATTATAACTTCTAGATATTCAAGACTCTATGGTCTATGAACACATGGGTCATTGCATCCTCTAACATCTAAACATATAACAAGACTTATCTAAGCCTCATATGATAAACAAGCATAGAGGACTCAACAACAAACTTAAACCATCTAATCTTAACCAAAAACCAACAACTCTTTACAAACATAGCTTATGACCAACGTGAAAAATCACGTGAGACGTCATCTGACATAAACGAACCTCTATACATGCTCAACTATCATCGAAGATCCTCAATCAATCATCAAAATCCAAAGATCAAAGCTTTAGCATTGAAAACCCAATTTGACGTCAAACTAAAAAATTTCAACTTTTGAATACATCGGCCAAAAAATCCGAATAAATCATCTTAAGATTTATTTATATCATAGAATCCAAATATGAATTCAAAATAATCAAATAAAATCAAAAATCCAACATTATGAAGCTCAAAGTTTCGGCCATTTAGGGTTTTTGCGTAAGTTCGATTTCAATCGTTTTTCTTGCTCAAAACATGTTTATATCTACCCAGCAATACATATATGAAGTCATATCAAGCATATCAACAACATAAGTTCAAGATCAAGGCCTCCATATTTTAAATATTTCAAGAATGCCAAGGAATGAATTCATGCTTGAAAATTCAACATTAAACAACTCATAGGCGATGCATTTAACATAATATCAAGAGATAATTGAACAAAACATGCTCCTTCAAGAATATCAAAATGATCAAAAATTTAAGGTCTCCAAAATTTCATGATTTTCGATTTTTCAAACCATAGATATGTTCTAGAGGTGAAGATCTAACTTTATATGAAGACGGATCGTAAATTCAACGGTTAGATCTTCCTAGAAATGAACTTGAATGATCAACAATGGAGGTGTGTGTATATGTGTGTGTTCTCGGCTGAATGGAGAGAAAGAGAGAGAATGAATAGTGAATAGTGCAGTGCACTTATTCTTAAATAGTAAAAATATCTGGTACATTGTTTTCACACTTTTTCATCAGTTCGTTTGCTCAAACTACTCAAAAATACTGAGAAATGGCTCATAATTCTTTAAATAATCTTTAAACATATATTTATAAATTATTGGAGCCATAATTCACAGATAAATATATCTGGTTCAAAAATTCAAGTTGTTCTAATTTCAAAACTCAGCTTCTGATAAAAAGCTCCCAACTTGCTATTCTGCTTTTAAAACTCAATACTAGATTATAAAAATCATATTTTAACTATTAAAATAATTTTTGGTCTAAAAAACCAATTTGGATATTTTGCTCTTGATCCGGGTTTATTCAGTAAACACAGTTATAAAAAAAGAGCAAAGACTCTAAAAATCTATGACTCTGAACTCAAGACTTCTTATGAACACATATCTATCATCTCAAGACTCTTGAAATCTAAATCTTCTTATGCTAATCAAGACTTAAGAATCTTATCTCAGATTCTATCTTCTCGACTCAAAGCTTAACATAAAAGCTTCTAGCTTAAATAGCTCTTTCTTAAGGATGCAATGCCCTTCTTATAAGCTCTTAGCCAATAGCTAAATTCTGCTACAAGAGTATGGGTTATTACATATGGCTTTCTTAATGGTATTGACTTTGTGTTTTCCTTCCTTAATGCAACATTTTTTTCATTTTCTGAAGTACACCACCCATAGGAACATCTTATTCGCTTGACCTCAGTGGTTGTTGTTCGAGTTCTGTGATAATGCAGCGGATATATACATAACTAATCAATACAATTAACCATTAAACTACGCATAAATGCATGGACTGAAAGGAATAAGCTGTTTCAATACAAACCCAAGTCATAGAAGGACTTGTCAAAAGGTTCAACATCCACTACAAGAATTTTGGTTATAGACCACGGGAATCCCGTGGTCTATTAAAAAAACCCCGCGGTCTATCAAGGTATAGTCTATTAGGGTCGGATATGTACCACGGAAATCCCCGTGGTTCATCACAATATAGACGACGGTAAACCCCGTGGTTCATCATGTTATAGACGGCGGGGCCTTGTAATATACAATGGATATTCCCGTTGTCTATAAGATCACAGACAACGTGGGTTACCCGTTGTCTATGTTGTTATGTATAACGGTGTTCTAGCTTTATACAATGGTTAAACCCGTTGTCTATTGTGTTTTAGACCACACGGACATCCCCGTTGTCTATATATTAATAAACAACGGGAGAAGCTTCGCTGTTCTATTGATCACCAACTAAATAAATTTATTTATTTATTTATTTATTATATAATTCAAAATACTTGTTTCGCCATTAAAAACAATAATAAAAATAGATATAAAATATATATTGTCTCATAAATAGAAATCAAGACAAAATCACTATACAAAAATATCGCCACATCACACGACAAAATAACAAGAACATATCCTACTACAACATCCAATCTATTTTAATTATGGCCACAAAATCACTATACAAAAATATTGGCCGCATCACATAACAAAACAATAAGAACATATCCTAGCATTAATACATCAAATTTTCTAAGGAACATGAAAAACAGTGTCAGAAAGAAATATATGTTAAGAGTTTTCTTAAAGATCCTAAGTTACCTATAGTTAGTAAGAGGAACAAAGTTAGCAAGCTTCTCACATCCAGCTTCATCATCAAGATTCTGTGTGTCAAGAGCAGCTCTCCAAACTTCTCCATCATGCCACACAACTGTTGAGCCTGCAAAGATAATTTCCAAACTACTTTTAGCGGATAAATTGTCTGAATGTACATCATAACATGTGAGTGCTTGCAGAACAGAAAAGGTGAATGTCTTTCCTTGGGCAATACAAGCTCAGGAAACAATACGGACAATGACATGACCAAGATGAAATTAAGCATAGTCGGAGAACTAATACAGACAAGGAACCATAATGAAAAAGTTGAGGCCACAAGTAAATAATACAGTGAATGCATATTGTGCCAGGATTCTGGAACTACAGAAATGCAAGATATATAATCAAGGGGTTGAATTCAATGTGCCAATGTCAATGATTTCTGAAACGCATTGATAGATATATAATTAAGGATTTAGCTTATAATGCATTATGACGAGTCCGAGAAGGGGATAAATACAACTCTAACTACAATTATTTTATTTTACCTATTATAACTCCTAAATAGGGTAAAATTTTATCTTGTCATCTGAATAATGATGATGATTATTTTTAACAATGCAAGCGCTACCATTTTGATTATTGAAACTATTAAAATAATTTTGATTTCATCCGAAGTGATGCCATGCCAACACGGTTCAGTCATCCAAATTTTCAAATAATAATTAATTTCAAGCATTACTAGTTCACCATTGATAGTATAAAGATAGTATAAAAAATTTAAACTAAAGACGGATAGTTTGAGAGATTTTGGAAGATTATTTATCCCTCCAACATATAAACTGAAGGCGTAATACAACACATTTTTTTCCAACAGCAGGGGAGACTGAATAGAAATTAATCACAGACCAATAAATTAAACCATGTTGACAACTTCAATTATTGCACACATTTTCTTTATCAACAATTTCTCTACAATACCAGTACCAGAAATACTTGGTCTGATATAACAAAATGCAACTAAACCAGCAAAACCTTCTCATTTTTCTAGCTCATGTTTCTGAATATTCTAATAGAACAGACACACAGTCCACGTTACATGATATCTAAATACCAAAGTTTTTTTCTTAACAAATAAACCTACATGATATCTAAATACCAAAGGCATAGCAAGGCATAATAGCTCAAAAATACCAAAGGCATAGCAAGGCAACAACAGTTACTTACCATTCGGGAAGAATTGCAGCTCAAAAACTTCATACACAACACCCAACAGCAGCTACAAATTCATATATAGCATCATTAAACCACGCTTCTTGGAATAAATCATGAAAAGTATATATATGAGTGGATGAACTTACACCAATTCTATGCATTGAGTTACATATGTACTCCAACATTGTTAGATTCAAATTTTCCCAAAGCCCGCTCCTTATTACAACTGCCAGCGTTGCGGCTTTCTGCACGAAAGATTGATGCAATGTTGTATTTCCCTTGTAAGTTATTCCCATGCAGTCAAAGATCCAATTGATAGACACATTACCATTAAGAGGCCAGAAAAACCCCCAAGGTTCATAGTGTTGTATAGTTGGATGTCGCGGAGGATTTTACCAACTTCTTCTCCCGGCTGAATCACCACCACAGAGGAGTGCAGAACCAGATTAAGTATTAAACATCCATAGGGCATTTGCATTGTTTGGAATTTGCCCGGTATCTCCACAGCTCCAGAATGCAGCTGGCTGTTAAAGGACATGTAAGTTCATAAAAGGAAAGATAGAAGTTTGCAAACACAGGGGGAAAAGTTAAGTTGGCCAAAACTATGTATGTCCAAACCAAATTGCAGAGGATGGCACGGTGTAAGCAAACCAATCCACATTACACGGTTACACCTATTGCAAAAAATGGCATTCATTCAAAAGCTCCCTAGTCTTTCACCGATGGAGCTCTATGAGCAACCCATGCAATATAAAGGCCATCTTTAACCAGTTGAATTCTTGAAACCATTCTTGTCAGATACAAACATTTCATAGTACACCTAAAGTTGAAAACCCTTACTCACAAAATAGACAAGAACAAAAAAAGAAAACAAAATTTTCGAGAGTTTAATCTCCACATTCTTTACATTAAACCATTGTATCAATCACAGGACCACAAAAATCAAATTAAAAAATAAAATAATGAGGAAGCACTACTTACTAAAATAATCTCACTGAAAAACTAACATACTAAAATAATGAAACCATTTTGCACAACGACGATAAACCAAACCAATTAGCCTCGGCAAATTACAGTCAAAATCCTAGACCAAATAAATAAATTGCGACAAAAGCGAACCTTCCGAGGACTTTAGCTAGGGTTTGAATGTAACAATCAATCATCTGTTGCTTCGTGACCCCTTCGCCCCCAGGCTTTTCCATCACGATCAGCCAGTGCTCGTAATCGCAGCCGGGGAAGAGAGGCGCCATCTCCGTGGGCGGTCGGTCGTTGAAGTTCGACCCGGAGTTGAGCGGTGAGTAGGACGAACCAGACCTGTTGACCCGACACCTGACAGGGTTGACCCGAACGCTGCTTGGGAAAAGACTCGGAGCGAGTGAGATATTGCGGGCACGGCGAAGCGGAGGGTGGAAATGCAGGGCCGGGCGAGGCCGGGGAGCGGCGGCGATGGTGGTGGCGAGAGAGGGAGGTCGGCGGTGGCAGGTGGCGAGAAAGGGAGGTCAGAGATAGGCAGAAAACAGGAAAGGAGAAGGGGGACAGCAGCGGCAGGAAGGGGGTGGTTGAAGGAGAGGGAGACGGCGGTAGAAACAAAGGAAGGGGGAGAAAAGAAAGGGAAAAAAAGAGAGAGGAGAGATTGGGTTCTGGGGCCGAGAGTTTGAGAGTGAGAAGGAGTTTTTTTTTTTTTTTTTCTTTTATTCCTTTCATGGCTAATGAGGCGATAGACCACGCGGTTAATACCCGCAGATTTAATCAACACGGTAGAAAGACGACGCAAGTTAAAGCTCGTTGTCTATGAAATTTTGCGCTAATGCATCACCGAATGAACCCCAGTACATAATATAAAACCACGCCATAGTACCACGCGGTTCTTCAGCCCGTGATCTATAACCATTTAAAATATGGTTATAGACCACGCGTTCACCACCCACGTTGTTCATATGCCATAATAGACCACTTTAGTACTAATGTGCGTGGTCATGATGTGTGGTCTATGAGCAAAATTCTTGTAGTGATCCAAATATAACCCAATCGGTATGATTCGAGAATCTAGTACGACCTCAAGTTCAATACGATAATGAAAAGCGCTTAATCAAAGACATCAAAACAATATCAGAGTAAAGCAGCAATAAACGTGTGGACATGCATATGACGATACATGTCCATGGTTCTAGAAACATTTCTACTATAGCAAGAAAACACCTGCGACTCTGCACCACCTCACACTCATCGATAATCCTTGCTCAACCTGCACATCAAAAACGAGATGCAGGGCTAAGTATAAAAGTACTCAGTGGACTCATTGCCGAAAATATTTTCTTTGTAAAGTTATTAAACTGCCCACAATAGCGCATGAGGATTTTAGTTAAAAGACTCATGCCTATCAAATATTTCATCATTTTCTAAAAGTGTCCGGCAGGACTATTTCATCCACGTTATTCCATATCGATCATTCATTCGCGCACTATGGAGGTGGCCACCACACATAGTAAATCGTGACCGATCGAGGTAGCTAACCTTAACACACGATCCGCGATTGTACACAATCCGAAAGTTAGTCTCAACTAAGTCGGATCCGATCGTTACATTTTTAACGCTGGTGGACCAACACATTCTCATACCACATCGATATACCAATCTCGAGATAGATCACAACAAAACATAAACATTTGGCAATAATAACGGTTCATGCTATAATATTTCATAAAGCTTTTGTAAATCATGCTTTGAGATATGCATATCATTTTGTTTCAAGAGAGCCCACCGCTAGTCCGGGTTATATGTTCTAAGCGGGCGGGGTGTGAGTGTCCTTCCTCGACAACCTGCATTTATCAAGCCTTCATAAGAAAATCGCCTTTCTTAGATTATTTCTATTGATCATGGTCGTTTATAAATTATGACTTACAGGTCCCAATTAGGGTTTCTTTATGATTTCATGTGATGGTCTTAAGATAATTTCTATTATCTTACATTCTCAATTCCCAAACTATATTTCTTTGCCTTTCATAGACTAACCTCAACTTATGAGTCATATACTACGAGTCTAACCTCGACTCTAACCTTAGTGTTCTTCTAAACGTTATTACGTTATAGATTGTTAGTATTCAAGTTATGTTTGGTATATTAGGATATTCTCAAGCCACTAACTAGACTTAACAATTATAGTTACGTCTTAGTAGGTAATGCTTGACGACTTGTCCTATTAACACGACGAATGAAAGGGAATCTTGACTTATGATTCGAGATATCTCATACCATCGCGTAAGTAAATACTTAGGAACTAATGGAGTTCTTGTGGATACTAACTCGACCCTCGAGACATAAGGATTGATATCTTATGTTGAATCTTAGCTTATATTTTCGACATCAGATGTTTCTCTTAACTCGTCGGAGATTGTGTAAGTCATATAATCGATATTCGATCGAGTTGTCTTAACGCCAATCTAATATCGTATTAGGTTATCGTTGTTGAGCATTAACGTTGTAAGTCGGCTTTTGGTTTCTTTAACTTAGGAACTCACGTTTGAGTTATCCTATTATTAATAGAAAACCCTAAATTTGTGTCTAACTTCGATTCTCATTAATTCCTTCTTAAGTTATCAAAATTTGTCGATTTCTTTTTTATTCTCGTACATAAAGTATTATGTTGTTTACGTTTGGGGTTTTGTTTGTTGGCACAACATAAATGTAACCATTCAACACCATACACAACATAAACTATACTAAAGCATTAGAAAACACTAATTTCCAACATAATACCCAACTAGCATGAGTGTTCCATTCATTCATCATAATCACAACCATTTATTCTAAACTTATAAATTAACTACCATGGCATCATTCACAATTAAAATCAACTCACACTTAACCATTTTGCTATATTTTCGATAATTAGCAATAATTAGCATAAGTATCCAATAAATTCCAATAAATCATGTTATGCTCCTATCATACTATAGAATTTAACTACCAACTCAATACCATTAAATAAAATTTTAATCCATGAGTTAAGAACATTAAAGTTTTCGGCACTTTTAATTTATTGCACATTGGTGTTCGATAAATTCCATAAAAATCATATCATGTCTATATCATATACAAAACATGAAATATCATGCTCATTACTACATATAGATTTCGGTAATATCACTATATATATATATTCAAATAATTTCTATCAACTTCATAATATGTTTATAATATGTACTAAACATGTAATATTAAGCTTAAACGCCAACTAAATATTTATAATACGAACTAAATGCTTGGAATTTTTTGGTCCTTACACATCTATTGTATATGTATTCAATAAATTCCCAACAATACATAATAGATTCATATTATTTTAAAACATCATATATCATATTATTTTTAACAAATAAAAATCAAATAAACTTTAAAATATATTTTATTATTTTCGGCCATTTTGAGCAAAAATAGGAGTGTTTCAATAATTCCAAGATTAATATATGATGTTCATATCATAAATTAAATACTATATCTCAACTATTTCTCAACAAATAAAATCAAAAAATGGCTCAAAAATACTTAAATAAATTCTGCCCTTTTGTGAAAATAGGAGTAGTGTTTCAATAATTTCAAGATTAATATATGATGTTCATATCATATATTAAACACTATACCTCAACTATTTTCCAACAAATAAAATCAAAATAAATACAAGAAAATTCCAAAAATTCCCATATTTATTCTACATGCTCCTAACACATCAACAAACAACAATATGAAATAAGATTCACAAAAACATGCTTCATATTCTACAAAAATAATTCTAAAAAAAATTGAAAATAATAAACATGCTCAAAAAATTCCCAAACTTTAAACACAACCTTAGAACATATTTCTAAGCATATTTAATTCATGGCTTGAGAGCATTTGGTGGCTCAAAAGTCATGAAGAATATGAAGAACAAAAATTAGTGCTCTTCATGAAAGAATTCAAAAAAAATCTAAAAAAAATTATAATCCATTACAAATGGAGAAAATGATGAATGCTACCTTTTTATGGTCTTAGAAAAATTATTGGAGGGTTGGAATGGAGGATTTGAGGCTTGGAGAATGTGAAGAATTTGAAAAAGTAGAGAGGATTTTGTGTTCCAAAGAGAGAGATGGAGGCACGGAAATTGTGACGACCCGACTTCTCAAGGAAGTACGGATCATACGGATCGTCACTGGTATGACAATGCAGCGGATATATACATCACTAATAAATTCTATTAACCAATAACCACTCATAAACACAAGGACAAAAAGGGATAAGATGTTTCAATACCAACTTAAGTCACGGAAGGACTTGTCAACATGTTCAATGTTCAAATATAACCCAATCGAGTGCGATTGTGAAGCAGGTGCGACCTCAAGTTCAATACGATATGAAAAGGTTGTAATCAAAAGATACCAACAATATCGAGTTAGAAGAATAACGCGTGTGGACATGTATATGACGATACATGCCCAAGGTTCTAGAAACCTTTCTAATAAGCAACAAAATAAGCGCCACTCGCACCACCGCACCCATCATCAATCCTGCGCCAACCCGCACATCAAAAACGAGATGCGGGGCTAAGTACAAAAGTACTCGATGGACTCGTTCTGAAAACATTTTCTTTGTTAAAGTTATTGAAGCGCCCACAACAAACAAGCGTGAGGATTTTAGTTAAAAGACTCATGCCTATCAAATATTTTATTATTTTCCAAAAGTGTCCGCCGGACTATTTCATCCACGTTGTTCCATATCCGATCATTCATTCATTCATTCATTCACAGACTATGGGTGGCCACCACACATAGTCGCCGCGACGGCCGAGGTAGCTAACCCAACACACACACACATGTACACAATCTGAAAGTTAGTCCTTAACTAAGTTGGATCCGATCGTTACCCTTTTTAACGTTGGTGGACCAACACATTCACATACCACATTAGATATATCAATCTCAGATAGGATAACAACAAAACATAAACATTTGGCAGTCAATAACATTTCATGTGATAATATTTCATAAAGCTTTGTAAATCATGCTTTGAGATGGATATGCATATCATTTTTGTTTCAAGAGAGCCCACCTCAAGAATTGTCCTTCTTGAAGAACCTGCTAGCGATCCTTTATCGTTTTGTCTACGTCCACGCTGGACCTTATCAACGTAAGAAATATAATTTAGTATGACATTCGCTTCTTTCGAGAAGCATCGCTAATATTCAACGTATTTGATGTCCTTTAAGTCTTTGGGTTTTAGGATTTTCGTTATCGATCGACTTAGTTAACAATCTATATCGTCCATTAGGTTTGTCTCACCATGACGATAGATGACACTCGTCGTTGCATTCTTCCCTTCTATCGATGTTTTTCACGTCGTTTCGCATAATTTATGAATCCTAAGTTCATAACTAATTTGCATCGCTTGTTAACACGTATCAACGATTTGAGTTTCAATACCTTATTCATTACTATCGTTTCTCGCCGCGTTTCACCTCACACGTCCCATATATTCTAACGAGAAACTCATACTTATATTTACAAAATCAATAAATATTTCACGTAATTCAATCATCATCTAACAAAACATTTTACGAATTAAAGTTACCTAAATAATATTTCTCAAGCATCTACTTGACATAATCGATATAATTAATTAATTAAATCTTTAATTTAATTAATTAAATCCATAATTACAAGTTTAATTAAATGGATCAAATTAAAAGTCCAATAACATTTGATTAATCAATCAAATTAATTTAATTTTATCTAAGATATCCACTAATTATGATTTAACTCCATCACAAATTTTTAGCAATTTGGTTAAGGTTCATCGTATTATATAAATAAATAACTTAAAAAGAATAATTCTCAAGTTATCCCTTAACATAATTAATTAATTATGTTATTCAATTTCTACAATTTAGAATTTATTCAATGATTATAATAGTTCCACCTCTCAATTTAATTATAAGAACTAAATTAGTCAAACTAGTAATTATCAATTCAATCTAATGAATTTAAATAACCCAATCTAAATAATTTGTATTTAGGTCATTATTTAATTAATTATGAATTAATCTCGAATTTTAATTACTAGAATTAAATCTCATTTTTAATTAATATAGAATTTGTTAAATCCTTAATTTCATTTAATGGATTCTAAAAGTAATTAATTCAAGTCTATTATCCATTTATATACTTAGCCCAACATTTCAAATAAATCTAAACCCACCTTCAATTTAATTAAATACTCACTCGATTAATTCAAGTGCCCATATCATTTTAATTTAAAAGCCTATAGCAATTTATTCTAAAGGCCCATCTTTCAATTATTTCGGGCCCAAACTCGGCCCATTATCACAAGGCTCAATTATATACAATTTTCAGCCCAATGAATTAAACTAACTAAGCCCCAATTAATTATTTCGGCCCATATATCAATTTAATTAAGAGCCCATCTATTTGGCCCATATCAAGGCCCAACACCATTTATTTCGGCCCAATGAAAATGAGCCCAACAAAAGTAAAATAAAAACTAACCTAAAACTAATCCTAGTCGCCGTCCCCCCATTTCGGATCTCTCTCCCTCTCAGTTCTCACACACACAACGCACGGATGAACACACACACACAAGCTCATCGCCGTCGCCTCCACATCCGGCCAGCCACATCGTCGTCGGCGAGTTGCGCGACCGCCGCCACCACTTCAGCCTCCTCTCTACTCTCTTCGCATCTCCTCACTCACGCGCACGACACACACTCACATGGACTGTCGCCGTTTCACTCGATCTCCCAAAGACGTCCGCGCCGACGTCAGCCGCCGTCCGCCGAGGCCATCGCATCTTCTCTTTCTTACGCGGTTCATGCGGTGCACACATATGTACACACACACCGTAATCGCCTCCTCTTTCTCGGCGAGATCGCCGCCGCCACAATCGTCTCCGACCGGGACGCATCGCTGGTAGGCATGCTACATCGTCGCCGCCGTGACTTCAGCCCCATCTCCCCTCTGTCTCGGTGCGAAATCGACTCACACACACATACATCTCGCCTCTCAAAGCACATACGGATAAAACATAAAGCCCTTTTCTTTGATGTCGATTAAGTTCATTTGTTTTGTTTGGTTCTATTTTATTAAGTTCACATTTTATAACTCAGTAAATCTAGCTTATCTCGCACGCTTGGTTTGCCTCGAAAACATGTATATATTGAATGCGATTGATGATTTTTGAAATCTTAGCATTGATCTTTCACAAAATAAGCGGAGAAGAAGATAACTCATCGTAATATTTCTTGTTCAAGATAGAGGAACGGATTTTGTTATTGCTTGTTTCGCATAAGCAGATGATGCATGGATAATCGATTAAGAAAAGCGCTATAAAATGAAAAAGAAGTGAACTAAGAACAATGGAGAAAACGTTACCGATCCGGAGACAAAGTGAAACAAGGTAAAGTGTTCTATCAAAGGGTGTGGGTATTTGAGAGAGAAATGAGGTGACGTGGAGGAAGCCACTCCATTCAATTCTAACAATAATTAATTTAATTAACTATCAATGGTCCATTAATGGCCAAAATGTCTACACTTTAATAAGGGATTGGATTTCACTCTATTTTCGGCCCACCACATTAAAGACCCATGGACAAGCTAAAAGGAAGCTTGGTAATTTAATATCAAAGTATCAAAATGAATTCACCTTTTTGGTCAATTGCATCTAATCTAATATTGCAAATCATTAAAATTAAATGAATTAAACTATACAAAACGTAGTAGATTCTTTTGTTGGAATTAAAGGAGATATGTTCTTAAATTCTATTGAGAATCCGTTTAATCTTTTAAGTTAAAAATAAAAAATAAACTTATTAGGGAAGATCGGGGTATTACAGAACCTTAAGGTTTTATTTTCTTAAATAGTCTTAAAATGACTTATTTCAATGTTTATAATAATTTCATGAAGTTCGGATGACATCCGATAAGTTAATTCCGAGTTATCGCGGAAAAACAATGCCCTGCGATTAAATTATGCTCATTCAAAATTCTATTGAATTCTTGATCTTTCATCATTTATTTGAGTCTTATAAATCATTTCTTATTGATTTATATTCTTGGTTCGAGTTTCGTTCGCTCGAATGTTTAGGGTTTTAAATTATATTCCCGCTCGGTTAAGTTCTTCGTAAATTGCTCAAAATTGATTCTTATGAATTCTAGATTCATAATAATTTATTTCTCCTTGATTTTGATTGTTATAAAAATTTTCATGATTAGCACGGATTGAAATCGTTGGCTCATAAATAGTGCTTTTAAATCGACGCAAGCATGCTGAAAATTCTCATTCTTTGCTTCTCACATGTTCTCGTGAGAGGATTCTAGAAATGAAATCCTTTCACAAGATTCATTCTCGATTTTCATTCTATGTTGGGTTATTGAAAACTAAATCTGGTAGGACTAGTCACTAGTTTTTGATTACTCTAGTTTTCGATCTCTGAATCGATTCTAATTCGCTTCGTTGGTTACCTTAAACATAATTAAGGTCTAAGCGCCACACATAATTTGTTTTAAAACACTAATAAAAGTTTTAAATTTTTCGGGTTGTTACATACCATCCCCCTTAAAATAAATTTCGTTCCGAAATTTGCTAACATTGGAAGAGATCTGGGTATTTCTCTTTCATAGCTGATTCTAATTCCCAGGTTTCTTCCTCTTGTCCATGGCATCGCCATAGAACTTTCACTAACGATATCTCTTTGTTCCTTAGTTTCTTGGATACGTCAGTCTAAGATTTCCGTAGGCAATTCTACATAACTCATATTGTCATCAAGGACAATGTATGTCGGCGGTATCACATGGCTGGGGTCATGTATGTATTTCCTTAGTTGTGAAACGGAACACATTGTGCACGTTCCCAAAGTTTGGCGGCAATGTAAGTCCAGAAGTCACGTCTCTATTCTTCCAAAATTTCATGGGTCCATGAAACGTGGTCGCAGCCTTCCATTTTATTCCAAATCTCACGATTCCTTTTGATGGAGAAATCTTCAAGAAGACTTTGTCTCCCACTTCAAAATGTAGCTCGTGCAACGCTTGTTGGCGTTACGACTTGTCGGTCTTGGGCCTCCTTGATCCGCTGGCGGATCTGTCTCACAATCTCGATCATTTCACCCACTGATTCGGTCATAATACTCCTTCCTCCCAAAGAGAGTGGTGATCGACATTTCTTTCCATAAAGAGCTTCATGACGGGCCATTCCAATAGTTGTTGGTAGTTTGTTGTTGTGGCGAATTCCACAAGTGGTAACACTTGTTCCCAACTTTCTCTATCGAGGACAACAGTTCTCAACATGTCTTCAAGCCGCCAATGGTCCTCTCGAATTGTCCGTCCGTCTGGGTGAACGCAGCATCGAAATGTAGACGAGTCCTCAATTCCTTTTCAGAACTCATCCGAACTCGGATGTAAATTTCAATCTCTATCGACGTGATAGTCTTCGTAACTCCATGTAGACGTATGACTTCTTGAACGCATAACCGTGCTAGTCCGTGCGATCCATGTGTTAATGGAATTTGTAGAAAATGTGCGCTCTTGGTTAAACGATCAATGGTGACCCAAATAGCGGTATTTTCTCTTTGTGATTTGGGTAGCCCGGTAACAAAATCCATGGCTATGTCATCCCATTTCCATTCCGTATGTCTAGCAGCTTGTAAAGTTCCATACGGTCGTTGTTGAGTGCTTTCACTTGTTGGCGCCACAAACAACGTTCTCTGAATGAAGCTACGCCTCGCTCATTCCATCCCACCAAAATTTCTCCTTGAGATCTTGGTACACTTTGGTGCTTCGGGGTGTGCGGTGTAGGAAGTCTCATGGGCTTCTTTCAAGATCTCGCTTAAGCCCTTTGTCCTCCGGCACACACACTCCCGTCATACAACAAAACGTTATCTATCGCTTCTTTGAAATTCTTGTGGTTGTTGTCCTTGATCTTCGCTCGATTTCTTAGCTTCGCTCTTCCTCCGAGCTTCAAGATTCGGGCTATTAAGTTCGGGATTGCAATCAACGTTAACACTGACCTCATTGTCGAGACAGGTCTATGACTTCGATGTTCATCCTCCAAATTCCTTTATAAGTATTTCCTCAGACCGAGGAGACATCCCAAACTAGGGTGGGATTTTCGACTCAAAGCATCGGCCACAACATTAGCTCTTGCCTAGGTGGTAATTGATACCACAACGTAATCTTTATCCAATTCTAGCCATCTACGCTGCCTCATGTTAAGATCCTTCATTCAAGAAATACTTCAGCTTTTATGGTCAAGATAGATCTCACATCTAACTCCATGAGATGGTGTCTCCAAATCTTTAATGCAGTACGATCACCGCTAATTCTGTGTCGCGTGAGGATAGTTCAACTCATGTAGGCGAATTGCCTTGAAGCATGTTTATAACTTTTTCTTCTTGCATCATAACACATCCTAGTCCATTCTTCAAGCGCCTCGTGTAGATTGTGTACCCTTATCTCGCCTGGCATCGCGAGTACATGGGTCGTCATCAAGAACTCCTTCAATCTCTCGAACAAGCTTCACACTGGCGGTCCAAGTGTACTGATTCATTTCCTCAACAATTGAGTCACGGGTCGGCCATCGCTGAAAATCCTTCGATAAATTTTCGATAGTAGCCGACAAGTCCTAAGAAGCTCTGAATTTCATTCGAGTCCTTTGGTGATTCCCATTCTCGAACCGTATTGATCTTCGATGGGTCCACTTTGATTCCCTGGGCGGACACGATGTGACCTAAGAACGTCACCTCACCTAACCAGAATTCACACTTCCTACACTTGGCAAAGAGGTGCCTTGCTCAATGTTTGCAAGACGATGCTCAAGTGCTCTTTGTGTTCTCGGTTAGTCTCGAGTATATTAGATATCGCCTATGAATACTAAGATGATTTGTTAAGTATGGGTGAAATATCATATTCATGATATCCATAAATACCGCTGGGGCATTTGTAAGTCCAAATGGCATAACGATGAATTCGAAATGACCATACCTTGTACGGAAACCCATTTTAGGTACATCCCCTGGTCTAATTCTCAACTGATGGTATCCAGACTTTAAGTCTATCTTCGAAAAGCCTCTTGCTCCTTTATGCTGATCAAACAGATCATCAATTCGGGGCAAATGATACTTATTCTTAAGAGTTATCTTGTTTAACTCTCGATAGTCTATGCACATTCTCAGTGTACCATTATTCTTCTTCTTAAAAAAAAAAGGACAGGTGCTCCCCATGGAGACACACTGGGTCTAAAGAAACCTAACTCCAAGAGTTCTTGTAGCTGGATCTTTAATTCCTCAAGTTCATTTGGTGCCATCCGGTATGGGGCTTTCGATACCGGGGCAGAACCTGATTTGAGGTCGATCGTGAACTCGATCTGTTGGTCTGGCGGTAATCCCGATAGTTCATCTGGAAATACATCGGGATACTCCTTCACGATCGGGACGTCTTCTATCATTCTCTCATTCTGCTCTTCCTCCTGGAGATAGACGAGATATGCGTGGTTCTCTGCATTGTTCAGCAACGTCCTTGCTTGTAGTCCGTATATGATTGGGACTCTTCTCCCCATGCTGATCCCGTGAAGGTCTGTAGGTTTCTCTCCGGGATGTTGGAAAGAAATTTTCCTTTCTTTACACAGTGATAGTCGCATTATGTTCGGTTAATTAATCCATTTCTAGGATTACGTTCACATCCGTCATAGGTACGACGTGAAGGTTATCCGTCATGACCTTAAGTGAGCCTAGTCCAAGTTCTAAGTTCGAGCATATGGGTTAC
Organism: Salvia rosmarinus; assembly: GCA_036937905.1. Lineage (NCBI taxonomy): Eukaryota > Viridiplantae > Streptophyta > Magnoliopsida > Lamiales > Lamiaceae > Salvia > Salvia rosmarinus. The sequence goes on along the minus strand of CM072824.1, from coordinate 30,968,907 downwards.
CGTTTTTTGCCTCCCATGGAGAAGATATTCTCATGATTTGTTCAGCAAGCTTAGATCTAATCCTAAGTTCTCTACGCATACTTCAAAGAATAAAAGAACGCGAGGCGCCAAGATCAAACAAGAGGGTAACGTGCAATTGAGGAGTATTCTATACCGCCAAGTTTCCTTGGTTCCCGCCTCTCGCGACTTGGTGGAGGCGAGGCCCCAGCTTGCGGTGGTGGTTGCTGTTGTTGTTGGGGTTGTTGTTGCGGATGCCGGTATTGTTGCTGCAGTCAGATCCATTGTTGTTGTCGTTGTCGCCATAGTTGATATGGTCGTTATCCGGCCGGAAATACCGAATCGAAGATGTTGTCAAGTGGTTGAGCTTGATAATGCGGACCGGTTGGACTCGGTTAGGTACATTGGGACGACCATTTCTCATTGGTGTACCACATGACGCCTCTCAGTAGGGACCCTTCCGCCACACTCAAACATTCATTATTTGTGAACGTGCACGCCTCATGACCCTATGGCACCTTGGGCACACAGTGAGTATTACTTAATTTTGTTTCCGCCCGCGGGTATCATGGGGCGCCTATTTCTTTCGTGCCCGATGGCACGTTATTCTCTCGCCACGGCTTTGTCGATCCGCCAAAGATTAGATCATTGGCCTTGGTGGGGTCCTTCCCACGATCCCCTTGGTGACTCGGGGGATGTACAACGATAGTTCTATCTTCGGGCATGGCAGTCTCGATGTCCAATGCTCGACTGAGGGCCTCACGGTAAGTCAGGTTTCCGTGGCCAGCTAGCGAAACCCTGATTTCGTGACGGAGTCCCGCCCGAAACTTTTTTGATTTCTCTTCTCGTCGGTGTCGACCAGCTAAAGGCACATATCGCGACATCTCACAGAATGCATGGTCGTTGTCTGTGACCGTTGTCTTTCCCTGATGTAGGTTATAGAACTCATGTTCTTTTCTTTTTCGGTAGCTCTTAGAATATACCTCTTATACTTCCTCCTCGAATTCCTCCGAGGTATATCCTTCAAGTTCTTCTTCGATTGGGTCTTCCTCTTCGCCTCCCACCGAAGTCGGGGCACCACCATCCGAAAGCAACGCATGACAAGTGTTCTCGAGAGGCACAGGTGAAGGAAGTTGAAGATTCTCTCCAAGTAGCGTGAACCCAAAGTTCAAAGATTCACGGATTCCCATCCCGCTGAAAGTGGGCGGTTCTACGTCGATGAATAGTTCCTCAATCCTTCTGCCGACGGTGGTGGTGGTAGAGTATCCTCACATTCGGTGTTACCACCGTTTCGACGGCATTCTATCTTCGTAAATATACGCAATTAAATATCGCCTTATACTATCCATCGTGATCAATGTATATATATAAGCACGTATATATATATAATCGTAGTCATACATCTAGCACATCATCGAACACCATACATCACAATATCAACACCAATGGCTCTCGATGAGCTATCATCATATCAAACAAATGGCTCACGAGGACTTTCATATCGTTTTGAGATTCACAAAATGCGGCCAGTGCACGGAGTATGATGTTCCCAAAAGCAAATATCAATATCACTCCACGCACTAGTCACGATGCATTCAAAAATATAAACGCTACCGAGGTCATCAAAATAAGTGGTTCATGTCGAACAACCTATCGCCTCGTGATGCATCAAAATATATACAAAAGTATATAGATAAAACTATCTACTCCCAAGAACTAGATCCATAATCGTCTGGGTGTAAATAGGGCTCAGCGTGTCAGAGTTAGAACCGGGAGTATGGGTACTAACAATATCCCCCTTCTCATTGTCAGCAGGCAGGTCCATATCCCCCATCTCATTGTCAGCAGACAGGTTCTCATCAGGATCCTCTTCTGTGTCCTACTCCTCTTTGACCTCAGCATTGAATGTGGGAGTCACGGTCTCTCAGATTCTAATGACTCTAGCTTGTTCCATAGCAGCTAAGTCTCGGTGGATCTCAGCCATGATCTCCTCATAGGCAGTGGTTGGAAACGAAGGAGCAACCAGACGGCATGGGCTCCTCTCACGGTGCATACCTCTATCAATCAGGTGGCATTCTCGCAATCAGTCGAAGTACGCTATCGTGGTATGACATACCACGGTCATGTACAGCAGCCCAGTGACACACGAAGTGAGCTAAGAACTCGTCGACATCATCTCCTCGGCACATCCGGTATTAACAATAGGAACGTACAACCTCCTCGTGTGTGCTCTACAGGATAAAAGGCGTCTAGTCGTAAAAATTGTCCGAACCATAATCTTATATCTTATATTCCTAAGTTCTTATTTAAACTACTTTCATGGTCTGGTCTTCGGGAAGAGACTATATGGTCTCTTAGGGTAGAACAAACTTTCAATGCCTAACCTTTGAGTAAGGCTAAGTGGTCACCCTTTTCATTGGGTTCTGAATTCCTTATTTCTATTCGCATTATAACATCGATCATATGCTCTTTCAATACTTGTAATTCGATTTTTCTTTCATACTTTCATAACGTTATATTTTGATTTTCGTTATCGCCACGATAGAGATAGCACGATGGTGTCTCAAATTCCTTCACATAGAGAGGTTGGGATTCATAGCAAAGGCTAACCTCCGCTAATAATCGCTTCATCATCATAGACTCGTTGCGTTGTCATCCTCGCATCCGTCAGACAGATTCTTGTAATTTCTATGTTCTCGCTCCTCCCAAGCATTCCGCTCAATCGGGATACCATATGTTCTCATACTAAGTTCGCGCAACAAGGGATCATGCGCCTTAAGAGTCTATGTTCTCACGGGAAACATACTCATTTACATTATGCTCTTAGCATGCTCATAACATATATTACGATAAACATGTATTCTCGTATCATTCATTTATCAATCCCTTAGACTTTTCAACTCATTTCAACCTAATAACCAATTATTTTGAAAATAACTTTTCAATTTCAATCATTCCTTTTTCCGAAATTCTTGGAAACAACAACTCAATTTGAAATTTTCAGACTTCTCTCATTTCAAACATATTTCAACCTTCACAAGAATGCGACTTTTGTAAGCCCATTTCCCATTTCATATACTTCCATCATTTCAAAACAACTTCCACCATTTCAAAGCAACTTCCACCATTTCAAATCAACTTCCAATTGAGATAATTACCTTCTTCCTCGTTGAGCAGGACGACGATGGAGTGCAGTGCAGTGGCAGTCAAACACCAACAGTTTCTAGACTCAACTTTCAACTTAAGATTTAAGGAAAGGGTTTCTAAGGTTCAGAGCTAACAAATGCTCTGATACCACTTTGTGACGACCCGACTTCTTAAGGAAGTACGGATCATACGGATCGTCACTGGTATGACAATGCAGCGGATATATACATCACTAATCAATGCTATTAACCAATAACCACTCATAAACACATGGACAAAAAGGGATAAGCTGTTTCAATACCAACTCAAGTAATAGAAGGACTTGTCAAAATGTTCAGTGTTCAAATATAACCCAATCGTGGTGCATTCGTGGAACGAGGTACGACCTCAAGTTCAATACGATATGAAAAGCAATTATAATCAAAAGATACCAACAATATCGTAGTTAGGCAGCAAATAACGTGTGGACAAGTATATGACGATACATGCCCAAGGTTCTAGAAATCCTTTCTAATAAGCAACAAAATAATCGCCACTCGCACCACCCGCACCCATCATCAATCCTCGCCAACCCGCACATCAAAACGAGATGCAGGCTAAGCACAAAGTACGGTGGAATCATTGCCAAAACATTTTCTTTGTTAAAGTTATTGAATCGCTTGACAATACAGTATGAGGATTTTAGTTAAAAGACTCATGCCTATCAAATATTTTATCATTTTCCAAAAGTGTCCTACGACTATTTCATCCACGTTTCCATATCTCGATCATTCATTCATTCATTCATTCATTCATTCGTGCACTATGGAGGTGGCCACCTACACATAGTCGCCGTGACCGATCGAGGTAACTAACCTTAACACACAACACACGTGTACACAACTGAGTTAGTCCTTAACTAAGTCTGATCTCGATCGTTACCTTTTTAACATTGGTGGACCAACACATTCACATACCATATTAGATATACCAATCTCGATAGATAACAACAAAACATAAACATTTGGCGTCAATAACATTTCATGTGATAATATTTCATAAAGCTTTGTAAATCATGCTTTGAGACGGATATGCATATCATTTTGTTTCAAGAGAGCCCACCTCAATAATTGTCCTTCTCAAGACCGCTAGCGATCCTTCGTCGCTTTCATCTACGCCCCCACCGGACCTTATCAACGTAAGAAATATAATTTAGTATGACATTCGCTTCTTTCGAGAAGCATCGCTAATATTCAACGATTTGACGTCCTTAAGTTTGGGATTTAGATTTTGTTATCGATACGACTTAGTTAACAATCTATATATCGTCCATTAGTTTGTCTCGCCATGACGATAGATGATACTGTCGTTGCATTCTTCCCTTCTATCGATGTTTCTCACGTCGCTTCGCATAATTTATGAATCCTAAGTTCATAACTAATTTTTAAATCGCTTGTTAACACGTATCAACGATTTCGAGTTACAATACCTTATTCATTACTATCATTTCCTCGCCACGTTTCTCACCTCACACGTCCCATATATTCTAACAGAGAAACTCATACTTATATTTACAAAATCAATAAATATTTCTCGTAATTCAATCATCATCTAACAAACATTTTACGAATTAAAGTTACCTAAATAGTATTTCTCAAGCATCTACTAGACATAATCGATATCATTAATTAATTAAATCTTTAATTTAATTAATTAAATCCATAATTAAAAGTTTAATTAAATGGATCAAACTAAAAGTCCAATAACATTTGATTAATCAATCAAATTAATTTAATTTCATCTTAAATATCCACTAATTAGGATTTAATTCCATCACACGTTTTTAGCAATTTGCTTAAGGTTCATCGTATTATATAAATAAATCACTTAAAAAGAATAATTCTCAAGTTATCCCTTAACATAATTTATTAATTATGTTATTCAATTTCTACAATTTAGAATTTATTCAATGATTATAATAGTTCCACCTCTCAATTTAATTATAATAACTAAATTAGTTCAACTAGTAATTATCAATTCAATCTAATGAATTTAAATAACCCAATCTAATTAATTTGTATTTAGGTTATTATTTAATTAATTATGAATTAATCTCCAATTTTAATTACTAGAATTAAATCATTTTTAATTAATATAGAATTTGTTAAATCCTTAATTTCATTTAATGGATTCTAAAAGTAATTAATTCAAGTCCATTACCCATTTATATACTTAGCCCAAAATTTCTAGTAAATCTAAACCCATCTTCAATTTAATTAAATGCCCACTCAAATAATTCAAGTGCCCATATCATTTTAATTTAAAAGCCCATAGCAACTTATTCTAAAGGCCCATCTTTCATTTATTTCGGGCCCAAACTCGCCCATTATCACAAGGCTCAATTATATACAATTTTCAGCCCAATGAATTAAACTAACTAAGCCCCAATTAATTATTTCGCCCATATATCAATTTAATTAAGAGCTCATCTATTCGCCCATATCGCGCCCAACACCATTTATTTCGCCCAATGAAACGAGCCCAACAAAAGTAAAATAAAACTAACCTAAAACTAACCTAGCCACCCCCCATTTCGGATCTCTCTCCCTCTCGGTTCTCACACACACAACGCACGGATGAACACACACACAAGCGCCGCCGCTTCCACGTCCGCCACCACATCGCCGTCTGCATGAAGTTCTTGCGCCACCGCCGCCACCACTTCAGCCTCCTCTACTCTCTTCTCATCTCCTTACTCACGTGCACGACACACACTCACACGGACTGTCGCCGTTTCCCTTAGTCTTCGGCCAGCACGTCATCGTCGACGAGCCGCGCCGTCGCTGAGGCCATCGTAGCTTCTCTCTTTCTCACGCGGTTCACGCGGTGCACACACATATGTACATACACACTGTAACTGCCTCCTCTTCGCCTCTCGGCGAGATCGCCGCCGCCACCATCGTCTCCGGCCGGGGTGCATCGCCGGTAGGCATGCTACACCGTCGCCACAGCGACTTCAGCCACATCTCCCTCTCTCTCGGTGCGAAATCGACGCACACACACATACATCCCCGCTTCCGCAAGCACATATACGTATAAAACATAAAGCCCTTTTCTTTGATGTCGATTAAGTTCATTTGTTTTGTTTGGTTCTATTTTATTAAGTTCACATTTTATAACTCAGAATCTAGCTTATCGCATGCTTGGTTTGCCTCCGAAAACATGTATATATTGAATGCGTATTGATGATTTTCAAATCTTAGCATTAATCTTTCACAAAATAAAGCAGAGAAGAAGCATAACTCATCGTAATATTTCTTTTTCAAGATAGATGAATGGATTTTGTTATTGCTTGTTTCTGCATAAACAGATGATGCATTGATAATTGGGATTAAGAAAAACTTCTATAAAATGAAAAAGAAGTGAACTAAGAACAATGGAGAAAACGTTACCGATTTGGAGACAGGTGAAACAAGGTAAAGTGTTCTGTCAAAGGGTGTGGGTATTTGAGAGAGAAATGAGGTGACGTGGAGGAAGCCATTCCATTCAATTCTAATAATAATTAATTTAATTTACTATCAATGGTCCATTAATGGACAAAATGTCTACACTTTAATAAGGGATCGATTTTCTCATTTTCGCCCACCACATTAAAGACCCATGGACAAGCTAAAAGGAAGCTTGGTAATTTAATATCAAAGTATCAAATGAATTCACCTTTTCGGTCAATCGCATCTAATCTAATATTGCAAATCATTAAAATTAAATGAATTAAATTATACAAAACGTAGTAGATTCTTTTGTTGGAATGAAAGGAGATATGTTCTTAAATTCTATCGAGAACTGCTAAGCTTTTAAGTTAAAATAAAAATAAACTTATTAGGAAGATCGAGTATTACGTAACCTTAAGGTTTTATTTTCTTAAATAGTCTTAAATGACTTATTTCAATGTTTATAATAATTTCATGAAGTTCGGATGGCATCGATAAGTTAATTAGAGTTATCACTAAAAATAGCGTCTCGACGATTAAATTATGCTCATTCGAAATTTATTTAATTCTTGAGCATTCATCACTTATTTGAGTCTTATAAATCATTTCTTATTGATTTAGACTCTTGGTTCGAGTTTCGGTTTGTTCGGAACAGTTTAGGGTTTTTTGGGTATATTCTCATGCTCGCTAAGTTCTTCAGAAATTTCGTTCAGAAATTGATTCTTATGAATTCTAAATTCATAATAATTTATTTCTCCTTGATTTTGATTGTTATCAAAAATTTTCATGATTAGCACGGATTGGAAATTGACCCGGCTCGTAAATAGTGTTTTTAAGGCTGACCGAGCAAGCATGCCTGAAAATTCTCATTCTTTGGCTTCTCACATGTTCTCGTGAGAGGATTCTAGAAATGAAATCCTTTCGTCAAGATTCATTCTCGATCTTTCATTCTCTGTTCAGGCTATTCAGAAAACCCTAATCCGGTGGACTAGTCACTAGTTTTTGATTACTCTAGTTTTCGGTCTCTAAATCGATTCTAATTCGCTTCGTTGGTTACTTTAAACATAATTAAGGTCTAAGCACCACACATAATTTGTTTAAACATCACTAATAAAAGTTTTAAATTTTTCGGGTTATTACAAAAATGCTATTGCATTAGGGCAGCAAATGGCTGTAATAAGCTTATAGGGATTGCCATTGGTGGTAGTTGGGAGAAAGACTAGTCAAATTACCCGATTTGGTATGTTAATACCGGTTCTTTAAGTTTTATCGCGCTTTCGATTGATTTCTTAGAACCTTAAGGGTTTATTTTCTTAAATAGCCTTAAAAGACTTATTTCAAGTTTATAATAATTTCATGAAGTTCGGATTGCATCCGGTAAGTCAATTCTGAATTATCGCGAAAAAACAACATTCGACGATTAAATTATGCTCATTCAAAATTATATTGAATTCTTGAGCTTTCATTATTAATTTGAGTCTTATAAATAATTTCTTATTGATTTACACCATTGGTTCGAGTTTCAGTTCGTTCGGATCAGTTTAAGGTTTTTTCGGTATATATTCCCGGCGTTCGGTTAAGTTCTTTAGGAATTTCGTTCAAAAATTGATTCTTATGAATTCTAAATTCATAATAATATATTCCTCCATGATTTTGATTGTTATCATTAATTTTCATGATTAGCACGGATTGGAATTAGATCCGGCTCATGACTAGTACTTTGAGGCGATCGTGCAAGCATGCCGAAAATTCTAATTATTCGCTTCTCACATGTTTTCATGAGACGATTCTAGAAATGAAACTTTTGTCGAGATTCATTCTAGATCTTTCATTCTATGTTCAAAGCTATGCAGAAACCCTAATCCGGTTTGACTAGTCACTAGTTTTTATTTCTCTAGTTTTCGATCTCTAATCGATTCTAATTCATTTTGTTGGTCGCCTTAAACATAATTAAGGTCTAAGCACCACAAGTAATTAGTTTAATCATCACTAATAAAATTTTTAAATTTTTTGAGTTATTACAAGTTCTTCCTTAGATCTGGTATTGGGGGTTTTCTCCTGAGAATTTGAGGAGTCACCATGAGACCTTGAACCAAGACCCTCTGATTCTGAGGATGATTATGAAGTTTTCACTCCCTAAACGAAGGTTGTAATATCCACAAGGATCGATACCTTCTTCCGCATGTGAGATGGTGTTTCTAGTTCGAGATATTTGATAGAGTGATCTCTACAGTGATGCGCTTCAGTAATGTCCATGCAAACCGGTGGTTTTGGTTCTCCACGCAGCTCTACCTGGGATGCTGTTCGCACCTCCTTGTGGCCTTTGAAGGTTGCTTCATTTTCTCTCCTGACTTTTGTTGTAGGGAAATCTTAGTTTGCTAATGCTCCCGAGGATCTATCTTGGATGTTTAATTCACCATACATTGATTATATTCCTAGCATGCTCCTATATAATTAATTGCAATAATCGGTATTTTTTCGTGTTTACCTCACGACTTCGGGACAAGAGATCAATCGTGGACCCAACTGATCTTCTGATCGCTTCTGATGTCTATTCTCCAATACATGAGAGCAATCTATGGAGAATATTGTAAAATTTCGCTTCATATGTAAGATCTTGTTATTTTTTAAAATCATACTATGGCATAGAATTATTTGATTATTTATAATGCTTTCCCTAAAATCCTATTTAGATAGGACTCTTGCATCTCTAATAAATACAATACTTATCTTCAATCCCTGAAGATAATTCTTATCTAGCATAATTATCTCGTGATCTCTAATAATATCAGATAATACCTATATAGATATAGGAGATGTGTTAAAATAATACATAAATCATAACAGCGTCCCAGTGGGATTCTAACAAGGGGAGAATAAAATTTAGGTCGCTCGATGCCTTGATGGGACACAACACAGATCAAATACATGGAATAAAGATGGGCTTAAAATGAATTAATTATCTTATGTTCAGTCCAGAACATAAATTAATTAATAAATATTTATTCATTCCACTGAGAATAAATACTGACTTATCCCTTTATTACCGAAGTTGAGTCGGGCTTGTACTTAGACTTACGAAACCCGTATTTAAGATATCGCACGTTCATTAATTATTTATAGCATTCGATCGCTTAAAATAATTAACTTTAATTCTTAAGTAGTATCACTCAACCTTATTATTGTACTTGAGCTAACTCAACCCGCAGGTTTAGTACAATAAATCTTTATGTTCCTAAGGGACGTCATCATCTTAAACGGATACGGTGACTCGATACATGTAACTAGCATGACATACAAGCATTGTTACCACCCAAGATGCGGAGAATATTGGGTTATCTCATGTAACCCTCATAGATAACAAGTCCAAGTGATGGTCAGTAACTCATACTCACCTAAAACCTTATCGAGGTTTAGATCAATATAAAGTCACCGTTATCTAGGTTCATCACGAAGGTCAGATAGAAGAACTCATCTCACTGTGATTCATCAATACGTCAAGACGTACCAGCATAGACAAGCAACCAAGTCATGTCACTTCTTATCTATACTGTAGCATATACGGACAACTCGTCCTCAAGTTGTCTCAACTGTGATCCTTTTTATATCTCAACTAGTTTAACCAATTATACAGACTTCTGTGATCTTCTACACAGTGTATGATCTAACTTTTGTATAAGATAATGGGACAACATATGCAATCAAGTAAACAATTCAGATAGGAGATTGTAATAGTGGTAACAAGAAATATTGTATACAAGCTTAACCATTCTGTTTTCAACATACAAATCCAACATTCCTAAGTCTTTCATCTGAAACTGATTAGATAACCAACTATTTACGTCTGATAACAGCTTCACATTGTTGCCAAGTAGAAGGATGTAATCGACATAAAGTGCTAGAAATACCACATCACCGTTGATATCTAAATGATACACGTAATTCTCGCTAGGCAACTGGATAAAACGATAGGTCTTTACCATTTCATCAAAGCATAAGTTCCATGATCGGGAAGTTGCTTAAGTCCATAAATGGACTTTTTTCACATAACTTTCAGGTTGCTGCATTCCTTCCTCAAGGTAATCATTTAAGAAAGCCATTTTCACATCCATTTGTCAAACCTCAAGGTTCAAGTGAGCTCCTATGGCCAAAAGAATTCTGATGAGCTTGAGCATTCCTACAGGCGATAAGGTATCATCGTAATCGATCCCCTTAATCTGAGTATACCCTTTCGTCACAAGCCTGACTTTAAAAGCTGTAACCTCTCCATCAGAATCTCTCTTTCTCTTATATACCCACTTACTATCTATGGCTTCATTATCATCTGGTAGAGGTGTTTTCTCGTATATAACCATATCGGTTATGGACTCAATCTCTAAGTTCATAGCAGCATGCCATTTTCCCATATCTATATCTTGTATCGTCTTGTTGTATGTCCATGGGTCGATTATAGCTTGTTCTCTAATGTAACTAAATTCAAAGATTCACCCATGAACATAAATCGATCAGGTTATTGCACAACCCTCACACTACAATGAGATGCTACTGGCACAATGGAAACGGTGTGTGCTGTAACTTGTTGTGTCATTTCTTACACAACTTGTTGGGTAAACGCCACTTGTAAAATCGATCTCCCTAGTGAAACTCGACCCACTTCAATCTTTTGAAGTATCTCGTGTCGATCTCTCCCACTAGATGCGATATCTTGTACCTTTGGTAGAATCGGTGGTGGAATACGATCATCTTCGATTTCTTGAAGAATGGTTTTGTAACGACCCGACTTCTTAAAAAGTACGGATCATAGGATCATCACCGATACGATAATGCAATGGATATATATATAACCAATCATTACAATTAATCAATTAACTACTTAATATAAGCATAGACGAAAGCGAATAGTCGTTCGATACAAACTCAAGTCACGTATGACTTGCCAAAAGGTTCGATGTTCAAACATATAACCCAATCAGGCACAATTCAAGAAACGAGGTATGACTTCAAGTTCAATACGGTATGAAAGCAGATATAACCAAGACATCAAAATAATATCCGAGTTAGTCAAGAATAACGTGTGGACACGCATTTGACGATGCATGCCCAAGGTTCTAGAAATCCTTTCTAATAAGCAACAAATATAAACACGACCCCATTCGACCAACCCGACCTGAGGGCGACTAATACTAGGAGTAGTATTTTGGGGATTACATGGGTAAAATAAAATGCATAAGAATAAACTAACATGCTCGAAGCGTAATATAAAGTGATGTTATAATGTTTTTGAAAGGTTTAGCCATCGGACCTCAAAACTTGGCCCGATCCGATGGACCTCGATAGTTTGTAACATAAACCATAAATAAAGGAGTTCGAGTATAGCAATGAGTGTGTGAATACATATATGACGATATGTATTCAAGGTATAACCCAAAAGTTTAAGTAAATCGGTCAAGGACACCTGACCTCAACACATCCCCCATCATCACCATCAGAGCTCAACCTGCACAATACTCACCACAACTTACTTTCTTAGTCTTACCCAACGATACATAAGCCAACAACATCTTAATACAAGCCGTGAGATCCTTATTCTATACCAAACACTCGAACTAGAGTTCAACGGACTCTATCGTATTCTGGAGGCAGAATTATGATTCTGTTCTTCATAACAAATGAAGATCAGTGTTAGAGTACGCAGGTGAAAACCATGCGTAAATCGAAGTTCTAACGAGAGAGATCTAGCTAAAACAAATATACTGCGCAGTGCAGGAAATTTGCGCGATCGTGCCAAATTGCAAAACGAGACGTATGTCGACGTAACACGCCTACCATTTCGGGTTTTTGCCGAGGCTGGACATTTTGAAGTCGTAAGTGTCGTCCATGTTGTGATTTGAGTCGCTGCTCACCATGTCAAGTAGTGATGAAGTGTCGACGCTGCTCATCTTCGCGTCGAGGTCGCCTTGCTCATCCCTCTCGCCTGCCTTCGTCAGCTCGAGCTCGAGGCCATCATCACTTTCATTCTCCCTATCGCTCTTTTGTTCTCGTAAGGAAAAGAAGTTCGTATTTCTATGTTCTTTCACGATATATGAACATGCTCCTTAGAGTCTAGGTTCGCCTTATGATAACATACCGCTCATCGTAAATAAAATTTTTCGAAAGTGGGAAGATGTTTCAATTTTGAAAATTTTGAAATACGATTTCAACATAGCAATCATAATCAACTTATATGCATATCAAAATGGATTCATTCATCCCATGTTGATCATTCAACTAGTACCACCATGTACTTTCATATCAATACTGAGTATCGCTTTAGTTCAACTAAAAGTATTTTGGGAAAAATTTTCTTGTTCAACTTTCATTTTCATCATAAAATTTTCATAATAATCAAATCCTTCAAAAGTCCGTCCAATTGTTCAATCATGTAAAAATTTCCATTTCATGAGTTTGAGAAAGGAATGCAGCTACTCTTTCCTGTTGAGCTCGATGTGATGGAGTGTTGAGGGAATCGCTGGTTTCTAGAAGTCCAAATGACTGATCTGACTTAGAATAAAAGAATTGGTTTTCAAAGAGCAAAAAGCGCCTGATACCACTGTCACGACCCCATTCGGACCAACCCGATCGAGGGCGACTAATACTAGAGTAGTATTTTAGGGATTACATGGGTAAAATAAAATGCATAAGAATAAACTAACATGCTCGGCGTAATATGGGTGATGTTATAATGTTTTTGAAAGGTTTAGCCATCGGACCCCAAACTCGCCCGATCCGATGGACCTCGATAGTTTGTAACATAAAGCATAAATAAAGGAGTTCGAGTATAGCAATGAGTGTGTGAATACATATACGACGATATGTATTCAAGCGTATAACCCAAAAGTTTAAGTAAATCGGTCAAGGACACCGGACTCCTCAACACATCCCCCATCATCACCATCGAGCTCAACCTCGCACATTTAAAACAAACATGCAGGCTAAGTACAAGAAATCGCACTCGGTGGACTTATGCCGAAAATATTTTGATAGTATTCGATTATTACGCTAATATCGAGTAAGTCACAGTGGTTTTAGTTAAAATGCCTCAGGCTACCAAATCATTTTCGCTCAGAACATAGCTCGCCGAGCATTTTCTTGGTGTGTATGGTCCATATCTCATAGTCACAATACATAATAATAATAATAATAAACGCCGAGAGTGAGGCCTCCCATCTACGACGCCGTGACCGCCGTAATCCCCGCACAAAGACATCACTCAAGCATATGTTAACACAACAGATAGTTCCAACCTTCACGCCAATCCTAGCTGTGCATTTATCATCCGCACGGGACCCGACATTAAAAGGTTGGGTGCTACCACAACAATTGATATAATAGTTCCAACTATTCCATAGCCCTACCCGGCATAACAGATAGATCCATACACAAAACGAAATATTTTCGCGTGTAATGCAAGAAATATTTTGGTAGGATAGGTGCCGTAAGTAAATTCATTTGAAATAACAAGAAGTTACGCTTTTAGTGGGTAAGAAAAGGCCCACATTTAAAAGATAGAAGCCCACCGACTACGGTTCGTCAGGTCAGCCCTAGTTCGATCGCTCAGTCCAAAATCCCGTCACGCTTCAAGGCCCACACCTTTACGAAAGAGCGAGGCTTTAGTACGCCGCTCAAGTCTATCGAGACTTTCGAAAACTTAAGATAACTTTGATATTTCATATCGATGTGAGACCGAATTTTTAGTGAATTCAATACGCCTCTAATACGCATAACATCGAATTGTTCTCGCTCGAGATACGCTCAACGATTGGTATGTTTTCGATATATGGGTTTTATTTGTGAAGTCTTTTCTTACTAATGAGGTATCATACTCAATTAGTATGTCTTACGCTGCATCGACGATTTATAACGATAATCGCACGCTTGACTCGAAAAGTCCACGAAGTCAACACCGGTCTACAAAGTCAATGATTTTGACTTTAAATAGTAATTTCTTACTATTTCGCTTTTATAAATCGAATTTGATCGATTTGAAAACGAAGTCCTATTTCTCGATTTATCTTGTAAATCAAGGACTTATAAATATTTCCGATTTTTAATAACTCTTTTATATTTAAAACAGATTTTGGTTTTTAAACGTTACTTAAATGAACGTTCGTCTCAAACATAGCAATCTATGTTTATAAAATTTTGTAACATTTGAAAACTGTCCAGAATATTATTTTACCAAAAATTTATAATTAAACAGTTTTAAAAAGGATTTTAAATCCTTATTAATTATCGAAATTTTCGATAATTGTCCCAAAAATAGCAAACGACCCTTGAAAAATTTTCTAAATTAATATAGTGTATTATTATACACTATGGTCCAGAATATGAATTTATCAAATTCATATAGTACTGTTTGCTATTTATTTATATATATACATATATAAATATTTACGGTAATTCCAATAAATAGGGAATAATCATCCAAAAATTCCCAAAATTGATATATACCTATTATAACATCCCAACATCAGTATATAATATTTACATAACCCATAGTTCATCATAACTATTTATTTCAATATATAACAACATTTCACCAGAATTATAAGATAATTACCAAATAAATAGCAAACAATTTCTAAAAATCTTAAATAAATTCCAACATCAATACACATTATATTATAACATTGTAACATCATAACATCAACCAAACTAATTTAAATCGTCACCATATGAGCTTGTGATGCTTTCGCTTTTTTCGATTTATTTAGTATATGGTTTTCAAAAATTCCAACAATTATATACTATGTTTATACACTATAGTATAGTAATATAACATCATAATATTTATCAAAACTAATTAAATCATCACCTTCAAGAGCAATAAGCTCACGGCTTATTTGATTTAAAATAGCATTTGATTTCTAAAATTTAATTAATTTACACAATGTATAAACAATATACTAAAGCATTAATACACCATTGCATGTTCAAAAATAAAATCATACACCAACCTATATATTTATAAAGCTCTCGGTCCTTTTTAATTAAATAGCAATTGATTTTCAAAAATTCTAATTAAATCATAGAACATATAATCAAGGTTCTAAAGCACTAATATGTCATTGCATGCTTGAAATAAAAATTATACATCAAGGTACATACATATATATCTCACGGCATTCTCAAACTTTAAGCTATGGTTTTTCAAAAATTTCTAAATCAATACTATAGTCTTAAATCATATCATAGATAAATAATACATGCTTAAATCATACTAGGAAGCATTCGGCCTTCATTTAACATTTTATAGCATTTTCAAAAATTTATATCAATATACACTATGGTTCGAAAATGTCATAAACATGCTAGGCCATTCCAAAATTTTAATATACAACTCCTATGCTCATTTAACATATATTCACAAGTATTTTCAAAATAAAATCCTCAAGAACATATAAATAAACAATGGCTCATGCTCAAGAACATTTAGACACATATATAAACTATATAAAACTTTCGAAACCTATGCATACATATAAAACAGTTTCGAAATTTCAGATTAAGGAAGGATAAAATGAAGCTATTGGTCCTATTTAATTTGAGAACGGTATAGGATCATGAACAAAGTATGTAAGCAAGCTTTGGTGAAGAGATGAAGAAGAATGCAAGAAGGAATTTTGAAAATGGAGAGGGTTTGGCTCTCGGTTTTCAAAGGTAATTTTGGGAGAGAAATGAGTTGTGTTGTGTTCAAAATTGTTTGGAGAGTGTATAATGAAAGTGGGGTGAAGGGAAGGTCTCACCTATGATATCTCTCTCTCCTCTCGATTTTTGGCAAGGAAGAGGGCAAAATCTGCAGTCCTTGGGAGTATAATGGTGATGATTGAAGAGTGTTAAGTGAGCTCTTCATGCGTTGGTCCATTTGAAAAGGATTCACGCTTGTTGGGGTAATTATGGGCGACGATAGGAGGGTTTAGGGGCTGATTTTATTTCATTTCTACACCTAATATATTGTATTAATCCTATAATAGGTCATAGATATATAATACATGTCATAGAATAATTAAATCATCACTTATGCAATTTTTAAATTACCGATAACAATTATCGAAAATAGGATTAAAATATAAATTACACCTATTATTGATACTCATGAAATTTTCGTCCCAAATATACACATATATATCATAATATATGATTTAGATATTAAATAATAGCATAGGATAAAATTATTACACATTTCATGAATTAAAACCCTAATTTCGAAAGTTTGTTTCAATTTTATAAAAACTGAATCCTTCGATTTTATGGCTGAAAACTGATTAAATGCTTAATATTACTCATATATATCATATTATAAAGTTTAGATACCATAGGATAATTTAATGGTATCATTTCATGTGATAAACCCTTATTTATAAGATTAGGTTTTCAAATTGATTTCAAATAATCGAGTTTAATAACTCAAATATCGATTTTAATAATCATTAATACTGTAATTATATAATATAATAATAGGAAATTAATTATTATAATTTCCTAGCATTAAACTCATTTTTCAAAACGCCTCAGACGTTAACGCTCAAAACGCCTCAAACGCTCTCAAATCGACTCATCTCAAAATGGTCATGTAAGTTCATACTTACTAAGTATCTATATTCCATTTAATAAAGGAATTAAGATGAAATTAATTCCAAGCTGCACCGCCAGAAAATTTCATGAAAAGTCGACGCTCGATACGCTTCGACGTTAAAAAAATATCGACTAATCATTTCGTAATATTTCAACTTTAATTCACAATCCTTAGTTAATTATGAAAAGGAATTCGTTATAACGATATCGTATCGAAAACACAAGGTTCGATGTCGAAAACATAATATACGGCAAAACCCTAATTACGGTTCGTAATACCGTAATCCTATATTCGCTTTTCGAATATTACAAAATAAGCGCCACTGCACCACGTTGCACCCATCATCAATCCCTCGCCAACCCGCACATCAAAACGAGATGTACGGCTAAGTACAAAAGTACCAATGGACTAATTGCGAATTTTTTCTTTGTTTGCTTGAATCGCCCAATACCGCATGATGATTTTAGTTAAAAGACTCATGCTTATCAAACATTTTATCATTTTCCAAAAGCATCAGGCATGACTATTTCATCCACGTTGTTTCCATATCTGATCATTCATTCATTCATTCACAAGACTATGGAGGTGGCCACCTACACATAGTCGTCATGACCGGTCGAGGTAGCTAACCTTAACACACATTCACACGTGTACACAATCCGAGTTAGTCCTTAACTAAGTCGATCCGATCGTTATCCTTTTTACGCTATGGCCAACTCATTCACATACCACGTTGATATACCAACCCATTCTCATTCCATGTCGGACAAACCAACTTCAGATAGATCACAACAAAACATAAACATTTGCGCAATAATAACCTTCATGGAATAATATTTTATAAAGCTAGAATCATGCTTTGAGATAGACATGCATGTCATTTTTGTTTCAAGAGAGCCCACCGCTAATCCGGTTAAATGTTCTAAGTGAGCAGGTGAGTGTCCTTCCTCAAGAATTACGCACGATCGAACCCTTCATAAGAAAATAGCCATTCTTAGATTCTTTCTATCGATCAAGGTCGCTTATAAATTACAACTTAAAGTTCCCAATTAGGTTTTCTTTATGATTTCATGTGATGGTTTTAAGATAATTTCTATTATCTTACATTCCCAAATTCTCAAACTATATTACTTCCTCAATCATAGACGAACCTCAACTTATGAGTCATATACTCCGAGTCTATCCTCCACTCTTAACCTTACTGTTCTTTTAAACGTTATTACGTTATAGATTGTCGGTAATCAAGTTATGATTGGTATATTAGGATATTCTCAAGCCACCAACTAGACTTAACAATTGTAGTTACGCCCCTAGTAGGTTATGTTTGACGACATGTCGATTAGCACGACTAAATAAAGGAAGTCTTGACTTATGATTCAAGTGATCACATACTATTATGTAAGTAAGTACTTTAGGAATAGACGAAGTGCTCGGGAATATTAACTCGACTTTTGAGACATAAGGATCGACATCTTATGTTCGAATCTTTGCTTACACTTTACGATATTGTTTATTCCTCTTAACTCGCTTGGGACTATATAAGTCAGGTAATCGCTATTCGCTTGTCGAGTTGTCTTAACGCTCATTCTAACATCGTATTAGGTTGTCATTGTTGAGTATCAACGTTGTAACTCGGCTTTTGGTTTCTTTAACTTAGAACTCACGCTCGAGTATCCTATTATTAATAGAAACCCTAATTTATGCCTAACTGATTCTCATTAATTTTTCTAAGTTATCGAAATTGGTCGATTTCTTTTCGATTCTCGACATCAAGTATTATGTTGTTTACGTCAGTTTTGTTTGTCGGCACAACATAAACATAACCATTCAACACCATACAATACCATACACAACATAAACCATATTAAAGCATTAGAAAACCCTAATTTCTAACATAATGCAAAACTATTGTGTATGTGTGTATAAGTGTTCCATTCATTCATCACAATCACAACCATCCATTTAAGCTTATGGATTAACCATCATAGCATCATTTATCATTGAAATTAAACTCATGCTTAACCATTTTGCTATGTTTTGATAATTAGCAATAATTATCATATGTATCTAATAAATTCTAATAAAATCATGTTATACTCCTATCATACTATAGAATTTAATTTCCAATTCAAATCATATAAAATTTCAAACCATAGGTTAAAACCTCAAAGTTTTCGGCATTCATGAATTAATGTGCATTGGTATTCAATAAATTCCACAAAAATCATATCATACTTATATCATACACTAAACATGAAATATCATCTCATATCATACATTAAAATTATAACACATGCTTTTCACTACTTAAACATTTTCGGTAATTATGAAAATATAAGTATATATATTCAATAAATTTCATTTCTTCACAATATGTTTATATTATGCAATAAACATGTAATATTAACATTAAACATCAACTAATATTTATAATATGAACCAAATGCTTGGAATTCTTTTTATCCTCACACATATTTTACACATGTGTTCAATAATTCCCAACAATGCATATTAGGTTCATATTATTTCTAAACATAACATATCCTATCATTTTCAACAAATGAAATCAAATAAATCCTTAGATATATATATATAGTTTTCGGTATTCATAGGAAAATAGGAGTAGTGTCTCAAAAATTTCAAGATTAATATATGATGTTCATATCATATATTAAACACTATACCTCAACTATTTTCAACAAATAAAAATCAAACAATAGTCTAAAAATATATAGATGTATTCGGCCTTTATTAAAGAAAATAGGAGATGTGTTTCAAAAATTCCAAGATTAATATATGATGTTCATATCATATATTAAACACTATATCTCAACTATTTTAAACAAAAAAAATTAAAATCAATGGCCTAAAATTCCACAAAGCTCACGGCTTTTTTTAAAAATGTCAATTATTTTTTTGAAAATTATCATATTTATTCTACATGCTTCTAATATATTAACAAGAAATAATATTCACAATAGCATGCTTTATCTCATATAAAAAGAAATAAAACATAAATAAAAAAATATTAAACATACTCCAAAAATTACCAAACTTGAAATACAGCCTTAGAACATATTTCTAAGCATATTTCATTCATGTCTTGAGAGCATTTGGTGGCTCAAAAGTCACGAAAAAAAAATGAAGAACAAAACTAGTGTTTTTCATGAAATAATTCAAGAAAAATCTAAAAAAAATTCTACTCCATTATAAATGAAGAGAATGATGAATACTACCTTTTTATTGTCTTAGAATAATTATTCGAGGTTGGAAAGGTTTGGAAAGCGAGGATTAAAATTAAAAACTCAAGAACAAAAAAGAGAAGTTTGAAAAGAGAGAAATTGGGTTCCAAGTGTGAAGGTCGCAAATGGATGACTCTTTGTAATATCCCGAATGTAATATTCCAAAGAAACGAACGACGATTACGGTATTCTAAACCCGTAATTAGGGTTTTGCAGATATAAATTTTACGACATCGAATATTGTGATTTCGATACGATATCGCTATAACGTAATTCTTTTTATAATTCACTAGGATTTGAATTACGGAAATGAAATTTATGAAATGATACGACAAGATTATTTTAACGCCAAACGCCAGATCGAACGCCGCCTTTTTATGGAAATCTCTAACTGTAAAGCTTGGAATTAATTCCCATCTTAATTCCTTTATTAAAAGGAATATATTTATAAAGTAAGCACGAGCTACTACCACCATTTTGAGATGAGTCAATTTTGAACGTTTTGAGACGTTAACGCCAACGCCTAGAGACGTTTTGTCAAATGAGTTTAATGCTCAGAAATTATAATAATTAATTTCCTATTATTATTTTATATAATTTCAGTGTTATTAATTAATTAAATCGAATTTTAGCTATTAAAATTGATATTTTGAATTGAATTTTTGAAAACCCTAAGTTTATAAACTATGGTTTTCACATGAAATGATACCATTAAATTATCATATGGTATCTAAACTATATGTTATAATATATATGAGTGTTATTAAGCTATAAAATCAGTTTTTGGAGCATTAAACTCGATATTGCATATTTATAATTTTCAAACCCAATCTTTAAAATTGTGGTTTCATATGCATAAATTAATGCTATAATTTTATCCTATGCTATTATTTAATATCTAAATCATATATTATATATATATATGTATATTTAGATCGAAAATTCCATGAATATCAATAATGGGTGTGAATCATGATTTTATTCTATTTTTCCTATTTATTATCAGATTTTTAATATGTGCTATATGTTAGTTTTAATTATTTTCATGGCATGTATTATACATCTATGGCCTATACTATGATTAATACCTTGTGTTAATGTGTAACAAAAATTTAACCACCCTTAAACACCCACATACGCTACTGGTCGCACCCATTAAACAAGGTATGGGATTCACTTTATTCGACCAATGCATGGACACCCTTTAACACTAGCCTAATGATCACTACACCCTTCATCATTGGGCTGCAACTCTCCCATTGGTGGTGAGTGTGGGTGCCGTGTAAAATGGGAGGAGAGGCTATAGGAAGGCTCTTCACCCTTCCTCATTATACACTCACACATATCAAACACTCTCCATCCTCTCCAAAAATCGCAACCAAAACCGAGAACACCCTCCATTTTCAAAGCTTACTTTTCTCCTTCTTCTCATTTCTCTCCCAAACCTTAATACCATACCATACTTGAGATCCTATACCATTTCAAGGTAAACCAAGGCACTATAGTACCGATTCCATCTCCCTTTGTTCAAGAAAAATCGAGCATGTTCATATATATATGTGTGTGTGTTTCAATGTCATATATGTATATGTGTATGTTTTAATGTTCTTGTGAATGATTTATGGTTATAGATTGTTCTTAATGATTTGTATATCAAAGGTGTGTGAATATATGTTGAAATGAATATGTGATGTTGATATTAAATTTTGAATGGATCTAACACACATATGATGTTTCAAACTTTGAGCATGTTTAAAATAAATTTTGAAAACTTTAAAATATGCATAGGATGACCGATTGCTTCTTGAATAGTTTGGGAATGGATTATTGTTTATTATCATGTTTATAACCCATGGTTTTGATTTGAAAAATTTTAGAAAACCCTAGGTATTTTTTTAAAATACCGTGAGCTTCTTAAAATGTACCATGGTGTATAAATTTTATTTTAAGCTTGTAATGCCATATTAATGCTTTAATGTATTGTTTATATGTTATATGATTTATCTAGAATTTTGGAAACCATATGTTAAATTTTAGTAAAATACCGTGAGCATATATGTACATGAGTGTTAGTGTATGATTTTATTTTGATCATACAATGGTATATTAATGCTTATATATATTGTTTATGTATTGTATGATTTTGTTGAATTTTTGGAAATCAAATACTAAATTGAATCAAAAAACCAAGGGCTATTGCTCAACAAGCGATGATTTAATTTTGTTTGATGAATGTTTTAATGTTATAATGTTGTATTATAATGTATAAACATAGTGTATAATTGTTAGAATTTTGAAAATCAAATGCCTAATTTAAATCAAAACCGAGAGCACTATGTGCATAAGGTGATGATTTAATTGGTTTTGATGATTAAATGATGTTATATTGTTATACTATAGTATATAAACATAGTATATAATTGTTAGAATTTTGAAATCAAATACTAATTAAAATCGAAAAGCCGAGAGCTTACAAGCTCATATGGTGACTGATTTAAATTAGTTTGGTTGATATTATGATGTTACAATGTTATAATATAATGTTTAATCATGTTGTGATTTAATTAGAATTTTTAGAAATTGTTTGATAATTGTTGGGTAATTAAATCGAAATTTACCGTGAATATTGTTATATATTGTGGAATGAATGCTTATGATGAACTATAGGTTATATTAATGATATATATAGATGTTGGGATATTATACTATGTGTATAGTAATTTTGGGAATTTTGATAAT
Source organism: Salvia rosmarinus (assembly GCA_036937905.1). NCBI lineage: Eukaryota > Viridiplantae > Streptophyta > Magnoliopsida > Lamiales > Lamiaceae > Salvia > Salvia rosmarinus. Next base: position 30,945,697 of record CM072824.1, on the reverse strand, counting down.
TATTCCATATTATATGGAATTACCGATATATATATATATATGTAAATATACTAATAAATGACAAACAATATCATATGGATTTTATAAATTATATTCTGGACCATAGTGTATAATAATACACTATATTAATTTAGAAAATTTTTCAAAAGTCATTTAGTATTTTTAAGTTAATTATCGAATTTTCGATAATTAAAAAGGATTTTAAATCCTTTTAATTCAGTTTATTAATAAAATATATGTCTAATTATATTCTGGACATATTTGGAAATTATGAAAATTTTATAAACATCGCCTTCTATGTTTAAGACAAACGCTGGATTATTAACGCTTTAAAATCGAAAGTACACGCTTTAATTATTAAGAGGTTTATTTAAATGCAAAGTCATTTATAAGTCCTTCGATTTACGTAATAAATCAAGAATTGGGACTATAACGCTTTAATCAATCAAAATTCGATTTATAAAACGAAATAGTAAGAAATTACTATCGAAAGTCAAAATGTCGACTTTGTCGACCAGAGTCGACTTCGCTGACTTTAAAGTCAAACGCACGATTATACGCTCAAAATACGCTAATACACGTAAGATGTGCTAATTGAGTATAATAATTATTAGCAAGAAAGGATTTCACAAATGAAACCTTATATCGAGACGTGTTCATACGTTAAAACGCTTAGTTTATACGTTAAACCAAATAGTTGAACGATCTCTATGAACGAGAACAATTCAATTAAATAACGATTTGAAAGCATATCAATTCATTTGAGGAATTAATTCACGCCGATATAAAATATCGGTTATCTTAGCTTTGAAAGTCTCAAAAGACTTGGGCGACATACTAAAGCCTCGCTTTTCATAAAGCGTGACGCAAACGCTGCAACTCGATTCCGACGCATTTAACAAACCTAGACTCGATTTACAACGAACCATAGTCCAGTGGGCTTTATCTTCAAAATGTGGGCCTTTTCACCCCACTAAATGTGACTTCATCGTTATACCAAACGAGTTTATTTACGACTTATTTTACAATCATATCAAATGTTTTATCGCATTACTTGCCAAAAATACTTCGCTTTGTGTATGGATCCTAAATGTTTTTCGGGTAGGGCTGTGGAGATGGTTCGAACTTTATTACGACAAAGTTATGTCATTTGGGTCGCACCAACCTTTTAAATGTCGGGTCCCGTGCGGATGATAAATGCCCCGCTAGATGGCGAAGGTTGGAACTATACGCTATGTTAACATATGCTCGTAGAGAGCGATCGTGGCCAGACGGATTACGGCCGGTCACGGCTTCAGACGGGAGGCCTCCTCTCGACGCTTAATTTTAATATGTTATGAATTGTTACTATGAGATATGGACCATACACACCAAGAAAATGCTCTACCGAGCTATGTTTACTTAACCGAATGATTTGGTAAAGCCAAGGCCTTTTAACTAAAACCTCGCGACTTACTCGATATTGGCAACAGAATTCAAATATTATCAAATGTTTTCGCATGAGTCCACCGAGTGCAATTTCTTGTACTTAGCCCGCATGTTTGTTTTAAATGCGCAGGTTGAGCTCGATGGTGATGATGGAGGTCAGGTTGAGGAGTCCAAAGGTCCTCGATCGCTTATTTAGATTTGTTTTCGCCAATACATATCGTCATATATGTAATCACACACTTTCCGCCGCTAAACCCCGAACTCTTTACATTATGTCTATCTTGTTTGAACTATTGAGGTCCATCGATCATCGCTTAATCTTTGGGTCCGATAGCTTTAAACCTTTTAACTATCGGGATATTATCTCACGCGCCTATTACGCATACTAGTTTATAACCAATGTGGACCCTTATCTTAGTCCAATTTGTCCTATAATACCATTCCTAGTATTAGTCACCTCTAGTCCGGATACCCGGAGTGGGCGTGACAATCAATTTCGGGTTTAAAATTTCAAAATAAAGAAGGAATAAAGACGATAGAAACGAGAATGAAAGTGAACGTCAGAATTGTCGATTTTGAGTAAACCGAATTTTTCTCAAAATTCGAATGAAATTATTTTTAATAGTAAATAAATATGTTTTAAGTATATTTGGGATATTATTTACACTAAGGAAGAAAGAGGAAATATTTTTCCTATTATTTGGTGATTTTCAAATTATAGAATAAAGGTAATTTGTGATTTAATATGTGATCACTTGATTTTATGTGATGAGTTGTCATGTTTATCTTATCGTATATGATAAGATAATTATCTTATACGTCATGCATGAATTTCAAAATATGAGGTGGATGAGATAAGGCTTGAAAACGACATTTTAAGATAAGTATGTTATGATATTTTTATAAAATAATAAAATAAGGTCATAATTAATTAAGAGATAATGTTTATCTCTTAAAAATGTGTGATAATGTGATAAGTATCATAGGAGATAATATTTTGATAATTGAATGCATAGTTTTCAAAATCTTGTATGATTTTATGTGATTTTCAAAATCATCAATTTTATGTGATAATTGTATTAAATAATTTATTTAATTATATACTTGATAAATATCATGATTCTAGATCAATATTATCTCCTAGGAATTATAAAATTTCAAATTAAGGAACTAGGTAAGAATGGAATATTGAGAAAATTAAATCCTAGAAACCCTAGTTTTCGAAAAAATTGGGGAAATTGCTTAGAAATATTCCAAAAATTTATTTTATGATATAATATCATTATATTTATGTAATTACTCATGAAAATAATATTGGTTATGAAAAGAATAATAGTTTGATAATTTATCCTTAGTTTTGAATTATTTGCCGATAACTTTACATTAGTACAAAGAAATGATCTTAATTAATTTTCCTATGATTTATTTTATCATCTAAGATTATTATTGTGTCATATAACTATTAATTGGAGAAAAATAAAATATTTGATATATTATTATTATAAGTGCCGAAAATATTAAATTTTAGCGTGAATGAATATAAATATCATACTTTAATTAACGAGGTCATAATTATAAAGATAAGATATATTAGGTGTAAAGTAGAGATGGTTATCAAATTAAACAAGTAACCTATGGTTTTGGATCATTATAATTAAAATTTTGACTTGAAATAAGGTTGGAAATATTTTTAAAACTCTTTGAAACGATATCTTATCCTAAGTCAAAACTTTGACTTTTCAAAACGATATTATCATATGATAATATTAAAGTATATGATATAGAAAAAATAAAATCTACCCTAAGGATGTAGAATAAAGTAACACACACATACACACTATATAAAGTAATAAATTATTTATTCTATGATAAGTATAAGATATATTAATTAAATAATAAAATAACATAATAAACTATAGGATAAAATAAAATAAATGTTTCTTATGAAAGAGGGTGACCAAAATTGTAAGAAAAAATGTATGAGTTGTAATTTTAAATTTACACCTAGATATGTTATAATTTCAAAAAGATAAGATATGAATAATAATTAAAATATAAGATAAGATCAAAATTTGTCTCATGTACAACTTGCATGGTTCAAAATTAAGGAGATGAGAATGAGTTGTAATTTTGACTTTATATTAAGATATTTTATAAAGTAATGATTAAATACACTTTATAACATCTATAAAGTGAGACCCCCTTATACCATCATAACCGAAAATACTAAGAAAATAGGAGAAAAGAAGAGAGAAAAAATAGAGAGTATTCCCAAAGGTTCTTTTCGATCAGATGAAAACGTCACGACGCCGATCGAAACCACATAGAAGGTTAGAAACTCTACACTTTTTATTATTTTATGTAAAAATATTAGAAATTCATATGTGATATGTTTTGTTACATGCTTTCAAAATTATGTGAAATACGTGATAATTATGCTATATGTCAAGTTATGAATTAAATATGTTTATGTGATGTTTATAAGCATGTATTATGATTTTAATACGGTTAAGCATGTAGTAAAAACACTATGATATGACCAAAATAAGTATGAATCATATGTTAATGTACATGAATTTTAATTGTTGTTTTGAGCATTAAATAATGATAGTTGTTCATGTTCAAAATTGTATGATTTTATGTGGAATTCTTTGAAAAATATGAATATTATGAAATGGTAATTTCGAAAATTACAAAAGCATGAAATATTGATGTATAAGTTGTAGATGATGAATATTATGTCATATTATTAATATATATGATAATAGTATATATTATGTAAAAATTTAAAATATATATATATATATATATATATATATATATATGGAATTTTGAAAATTATGAAAATAAAAGAATATGACATCTCGTGATACTTGATATGTAGATCATATGATAGGATACGTGAAAAGTTGAGACGTAGGAAAATACGTCTGTGAATACATAGAATTTGAGTATATATGTAAACTGAGAAGTAAAGTCAGTACGTGACGACGTTAGATATGAAATTAAGATTCGTACATTACGCAGAATGATATGAATTAAGGAAGGAATGAAAGAATAAGATGTTATATCTCTTCGAGACACGACAAGTATAATAGTGATTAAAGTATGAAAATAGATCCTCGACGTTAAAAGGATTGATGTAGTAAGTCCGTTGTTTCGGATCAATGATTATCGAAAAGTATAGCGATGTACTAAACCCCGCTTTCACGCTGAAAAGGGTTCGCAGGAGAGGAGAAAGACGACAATTAAGTACTAGTGACGTAAGAACTTTAAGTTCTCGAGGTGGGCTTTCTTATCAAAACCATTTACGAGTTTTTGGAAAATCATTTACTGTTATTACTTTACTGTTTTTCTACAAATGATAAAGTACGATATTGTTTGCCAAAAATGTTTTATGTTTCAGATATGTTCATTTGGGTTCCTCGGGCAACAGAAAAGTATTATTAATTCGGATCCTAAGTCGAGGTGAAGGGGAATCCTAGCTTAGTTTGTGTACACTTCACACGAACCGGGTACGGGTCACAGTATTCAAACCTCCGAACCGTCATGGTTAGTCGTAAGGTCGGGGTGAAGGAGGCCTTCCTCCCGACCGCGCTATCCATAGCCGACTGAATATATGTTGAAAGAAAATGTCTCACAGACGACTTTGAGAAAGTAATGAAAATGTATTTAGTAAGCATGCGCCTTTCAAACAAAACCTCTTGTGTTCATCGTGAAGTAAGCGCATAATATTTCGTAGCAAAATATTTTCGCAATGTGTCTATCGAGTGCATCTTGTACTCACCGCATATTTGTTTTAAACGTGCGAGTTGAGAATGGTGATGGAACAGAGCGGGAGTTGAGCGAATCTTTGTCAAAAAGTATGAAGTATTTTTGGTTGCATTGAGAATGATCTTCACATGCATATCTCACACGCTTTATTTCATTGTCAAACTCTCGAGACTCATTATATTTTGTTACTATGTTAAGCTTTGAAAAGTTATCGCTTGTTGAACCTTGAAACATCTTATATATATAAGTCGTGTTGATCCATCATGATTCTCGCTTCTATCAAACATCTATATTTCTTCATAGATGAAAAAAAGTCGAAACCCTTATTCTTTTCATATTCACCGAATCCAAACCCCAAGTCACGGCCCGGTAAGGTTTAGCCAAACCGGCCGTGATAGAGTGGTATCGAGCGCTTCGTTTGCTTTGAACCAAAAATATTCTTTCTATCCAAAAGTCTAGTTTCAATCACTAGACTCTTTATGAAGCATTCATCATCGCCAACGCCTGCTCATCACGCCGACCAAAGAAGAGAAATGAGTTCGATAAAAGGTATGTTTTAAAAGCTTTTGAAAAGTTATGTTACGCTTTGAGAAAGCATTAGTGAAAATATTTTTTTTAAAGTGGACATGCCGTTGAAAGAGAAAGTGAATAGCTTTCAATTTTGATAATTCATTGATAAGACAACAAAGTGGTTTGTCTAAAGAAGTTTAAGCTCATACCGATTGGTATGTGATCATTTTGTTATAATGAAAAGCTTATACCCGGGGTATATGAGATTGATGATAGACATATATAGCGTTATATGTCAAGAAGGTATGTTTATGAAACGAAGATGAATTGTGAAAATGTTTTGATTTTCAAAAGAATTAGACGAGCTCTAAGTTTCACGAAGAACTTAGATCGAACGAGCATAAGAAATTCTCTCCCATGTATAACGAGTGTTTGATGAAACACGAGAACTTGAGAACCTAGAACGCTTTTAGGTTCGATTTGACTAACATAAATTGGAAAGCTACGAAGGAATTGGGGCTTCACGAACGAATGTCACTGCAACGAGGGCACGGTTCTTCACTTGAGATTCTACGCGATGTAATCAATCGTTATTTATGCAAATTAATCTAGAGTGATAGATGAACTTGGAAATTAGAATGATAAGTGATAAGTATTTACAAGTTTATGCTAAAGGATGTGCATAAACCTTGGATCTAAGAAGTATAGTTTCTTTAGAAACTCGATGATTTAAGTTTCCTCCCCTATTTTTTAAGTTAAAGATGGACTTACTTAGAACTATTTGTATTCGATGGCGAAATGGGAAAGATAAGGGTAAGAGTACGGACACGCACGCTTCGGATTTAGAACTCACAAGAGAATATCGACCTTCTATTACAAAATAAAAATCGATCTAGGGCAATTCTTGGACAAATTCCTACAACTGTGGATGAGGCTCACAACCACGGAGAACGGACTTGACGGTATCCAATGACTCATCCGCCGCTTGTCCGACCAGATTGGCAAAGGTATGCGAGAGAAATAGCAGTGAGCACGCTTTCTACAAAGAAAACTCGAGGTACCGCGATTTACCGTAGTTTATCACTAGCTCGTATACACATACAACGTGTATGGAGAAGCACCCTGTGAACCGGCCTTTTTCCCGTGTTGGATGAACAGCACGAGAAGATAAAGGAATGGTTGTATCGATGTTCCATACACCGCCACGCTATGTTCCTTCGGTTGTGGAAGAAATAGATAAAATGGGCAATGGACGTGATCCTATCGCCCGGGGATTGGGAGAGCGACTAGTGGAGACAAGAGCCACCACATGGAGAAATAAACAAACCAACACTATAAAGGACTTCGATCGCTCTTTGAAGGATTTGGACTGCCTCATAAAAGAGCCAAAGACATATCCGGAGACGGAAAATTTTAAAAGAAGAACGATTCGACGGAGGATCTCTAGGGCATAGAACACTTAAATAAAGTAAGACTTATGAAGTCGGTTATGACATAGATAGTATGGTTAAGATGTATATAGAGAAAATGTAGTTGATTTACATTTTGTAGTAAGTATGTTAGTGGTGTTAAAATTTTGGTGTAAATATGACATCACGCATGTACTAAGTTAAAGAGACTAGTCGTTGTAAAACTAATATATAGAAAAGTCCTCATGGAAGCATTTTGATGATACATGATGTTACATGGCTTGTTGTGGAAAAGTATCAAGATATGATATGTTTATTGTTCCATGATCCATAATAAGATTATGTGCTAAGTATCAATTTAGAAATTGACATTTGTTTTATTTAAAACATTAAGAATGCGCCCTAGAAGAGAATTGAGACGAGGGAGAGAGAAGAGACTCCGAACCAGAATTCCAACAACCACCACCGCCCGTAGGGTAGAGGAATTGTTCCTCAAACAAACCCGCCCACATTTAATGGGACTGAACCCCGACGGTGAACTCGGTAAGGGCAATAGAACGAATCTTCAATTTCCGCATTGTATTTAATCAGAAAGACTCTCCGTGTTACCTTTCAATTAACGGGTTCAAGAGACTTATGGTGGGAAACCGTAGGAAAATTATGATCAAGAATGATGGAAGAATTTACTTGGGAGGATTTCAAACGGGATTATATGATAAGTATATTCCCAAGAGTTATAGGAAGAGTTTAGTCGAGAGGCCTCAGGCTTACTAAAACATTTTCGTCAGAACATCGCTCGCCAGCATTTTCGTGTGTATGATCCGATCTCTTAGTCACAATTCATAACAAGATTAAAAATCAAACGCCGAGAAGCGAGGCCTCCCATCTACGACGCCGTGACCGCCGTAATCCCGCATAAAGACACAAATACCTCACAAGCATATGTTAACATAGCAATAGTTCCAACCTTCACGCCAATCCTAGCGTGACATTTATCATCCGCACAGACCCGACATTAAAAAGGTTGGGCGACCCAAATGACATAACCTGTCATAATATAGTTCCAACTATCGCCACAGCCCTACCCGCATAACAGATAGATCCATACACAAAATGTAACATTTTTGCTGTAATGTAATAAACATTTATCAACAGCTGCAAAATAAGCATAATAAATAAATTCATTTGTAAAGAGTAGCAAAGTCGCTTTTGTTTGAAAAGAGAGCCCATATTTTGAAGATAAAGCCACCCGACTATGGTTCGTGTAAATCGAGTCCCAGTTTGTTCAGACGTCAAGATCCAATCGCCGCTCAAGGCCCACACCTTTACGAAAAAGCGAGGCTTTAGTATCGCCGCTCAAGTCTCGAGACTTTCCAAATCTAAGATAAACTTCGATATCTTATATCGAGGCGAATCAATTCTTAATGAATTCAATACGCTTCCAATTACGTATATAATCAATTGTTCTCGCCTCTGAGATACGCTCAACGATAAGCACGCTCTTTCGATATACGGATTTCATTTGTGAAATCTTTTCTTACTAATAAGGTATCATACTCAATTAGTATATCATACGCGCATCGACGATTTATCAATCGTGATAATCGCATGTTCGACTCAAACAACAACTAAGTCAACATCGTCAACAAAGTCAACAATTTTGACTTTCAAATAGTAATTTGTTTTATAAATCGAATTTGATCGATTTGAAATCGTAAAGTCCTATTTCTCGATTTATCACGTAAATCAAAGGACTTATAAATAATTTTCGCAATTATTAATCCTTTTAATAATTAAAACGCGTATTTTCGATTTAAAAACGTTATTAAATAAACGTTTGTCTTAAACATAGCAATCTATGTTTATAAAATTTTAATAAAATTCAAATATGTTCAAAATATTAATTAGACATATATTTTATTAATAAACTGAATTAAAAGGATTTAAAAGCCTTATTAATTTACCGAAAATTCTCGATAATTAATCTTAAAATATCTAATGACTTTCGAAAATTCTCCTAAATTAGTATAGTGTATTATTATACACTATGGTCCAGAATATGAATTTGTAATATCCATATGATATTGCTTGTCAATTACTAATATATATATATACATATAGCTACGGTAATTTTCAAAATATGGAATAATCATCCAAAATTTCCAAAATTGATATACACATAGTATAATGTCTCAACAATTAATATATGTCACAATTATAACCTATAGTTCATCATAACCATTCAATCATAAATAAATCATAATATTCACGGTAATTTCAAGATATTTATCAAATAATTTCTAAAAATTCTAAATAATTTACTACATGCTTAAACATTATAGTATAACAATAATACATCATAACATTAACCAAAACCATTTGAAATCATCACCCTATGGAGCAATAGCTCTCGGCTTCTTTGATTTCAATTAGGGTTTGGTTTCCAAAAATTCCAACAATTGTATACTATGCTTATATACTATAGTATACTAATATAACATCATGATATTAATCAAAAACCAATTAAATCATCACCATATGAGCTCATTGCTCTCGGTTTATTTGATTAAATTAGGTAAATGATTTCCAAAATTCCAATAATTTCGTATAATATACAAATAATATACTAAAGCATCAATACACCATCGATGTTCAAAATAAAAATCATACACCATCCTATATATTCATAAGCTCACAGATTAATTCAAAATCAAACATATGGTTTTCAAAATTTAAATAAATCATAGAACATGTAATCAAGGTTCTAAAACATTAATATGTCATTGCATGTTCAAAAATAAAATCATACACCAAGGTATGTTCATGTAGAAGCTCACGGTATTGATTGAATAAATAGCTGTGGTTTTTCAAAATTGTTAAATAAATACCATGGTCTTAAATCATATCATAGATCAATAATCCATCATTAAAATAATTAAAAAGCATTCGGTCATCGTCCCATCATTTTATACTATTTTCGAAAATTATATAAATGTACACTATGGTTCGAAAATCATGTAAACATGCTAGGTCCATTTCAAGAGTTTAATATACAACTCCTATGCTCATCTAACATATATTCACATGTATTTGTAAATAAAATCCTCAAGAACATGTAAATAAACAATAGCTCATGCTCAAGAACATTTAAACACATATATATACATATATAAATGTTTCGAAACATACACACACATATATGAACAAGCTTCGATTTTTTTGTACAAATGGAGATGTAAATCGGTACTATGGCCTTGTTTACCTTGAGAATGGTATAGTATCACTAGAGCAATGGAGATACCAAGCTTGGGTGGAGGAGAAATGGAGAAGAAAGAAAGATGAAAGCTTTCGAAAATGGGGGAGAGTGGTGATCGACAAGATTTGATCGCACGTAAAATAACACGCGATGTATAATGGTAAGTCGAGTATCGTATCCACAGGGATTGCAATCCGAAAACAAAGAAGCTAATTCAACAATAATTCATCATTATCCAAGCACAAAGCATTTAGGTGAAAGGTTTTGGGGCTTCGGAACTTAATCCAAAGCAAAGGTAACCAAGCGTAAATATAAATAAAGCAATAAAATCACCAAGATAACTATGAAGAAAGACTAACCCTGGGATGCACCAATCCTATCCACAACGACGCTTATCCTACTTATTACTAACCGCTTTAATCCGTGCAAGATGGAAGATCACAAATATAACCAACAACTTCGCCATACGATAATTGCGGTATTGATTACTAATTTTCCTATCACGATACGCCTCTAGAGGAAAATAAGCAACCCAAAAGGATCACTAAGAATATGCTTCCTACGAATGTCCTATCTCGCCACGACTCAAGGCTCATTCAGATCATGCGTCAAGATCGATTGACAATTAATACAATTACGCCATTAATCGGCAACTAGATATGCATCAAGATTGATCGTAAATCAACACATATAATTAAGCACCATGAATCATGAATCAATGCCCGGAAGGTAAATAACAATAGCGAGAATCACAACATATACGATAGAATCATGCAAACCCTAGATTAGAACAGAAATTAGCTAGACATAATTAACGACATAAAGTACGCAATAATCATAAAACGGAAATTAAATTGATAAAACCCGTAGGGAAGCCTCAAGAACAATGGTTGGGTTCAGATCCAAACCAACGGAAAACGGGAAAGATGGAATTCTTCGACGAAATCGCATAAATCGCTACCAATGCGAAGAACTAATGTAAACGATGGATAACTATTGCTATAAGTAATCTAAATCAAAGCTAAAGCGAAAATAAATGAAACAGATAAAACCGAGGAAAACGTGCAAAATCGCTACTGGGGTTCGTTGGGGGCGCGGTGAAGCTCTATTTATAGATTAGGCCGAAACCCCACTTTGGGTTGCCGCCTCGCCTTGCGGCCGGATCGCGGCCGCGAGCAGCGGTCGCGAGGTTTTGGGCGTTCGGCGATTTCGCGGTCGCGCTCGCGGCCGCGAGCTCGCTCAGCGGCCTCGCGCGACTTCACTTTGTTTGCTCCGCTCTCGGCGTCCGAACTCCGAATTGCGATCCGCTTGCGCCTATGGACTCCTATCGAGATGCTCTTTAACATTGTAAACTTTTCACATCCATATTTTTCATATCCATTTAATCATCTTTGGTTACATCTTTGCCTTATGCATCGATTATCACCGAAAAGCCTACAAAACACCAAAGAGAAACCCCAAGAGCAAGATCTTCTAGAAAAGATAAAACATTAAGAATCGATACATAAACGCATTAAACGAGCTAAACTCATCTTCAAATATCAACTATAAACGTAAAATGCGCTTATCAAACCCCAAACTTAAAGCATTGTTTGTCCTCAAACAAAACCAAAACAGAAAGACACAACAAAAAGATCAACGAGCGAGCAAAGATGATAACCATTCTAGCCCTCGTAAACATATTAACGCTCAAAACATTAGCGCACATGACGATGTTAAACAACTCAACACAAACAACTATCGAGGGCAAAACTCATCTATTTCATCCTCACAAAGGCATGTGTGTAGAATATATAGGATACACTCAAACTCATAAAGAAATTAAGGACGGTATACACTCAACGATCAATGCAATGCAACATCTTACTATAGGCTCGCTGCTTTCTAACATCTCCACCACACAAATGTGTTCAAATAAGGATCAAAGAGGTCTTTTGATAGGTTATAATGTAGGCACATTGGTTAAGGTAGGATAATATATGGCTAAGTGACTCAAGAATATTCCAAGCACCATCATTTATACATTTCGACACATACGGACTTTGTCCATATTCTCTCTCTCCCAATGTGCTAAATCAACGCTTAATGCCATGTAGGTACCTATACTTTGATTAAAGACCCTTTATGCTCAACACTCATAGTGAACTTAACATTTTTCTTTTCTTTTCTTTTCTAGAGCTTATAGGGTTTAACTTTCACAACAAAGGTACTATTCTTCACCACGGATGTATTTTTCTAAAAGAAACATTTCTCATCATAATTGTCACGCCTCTAATCCAAAGGATGATTAGAGAGAACTGGAGCTTGGAAAAGTTGATTACCAAACATTGAATAAGAATAATTAAAGACTTCAAACTAATACGATCGAACTTCGATAATCAACCCTATTTACAAGGCAAAAGTAATTTACGATATAAGGCTATAAGTCCTTAAACAGAGGTTTCGATAATCTGCATGCACTCAACCACAACATTAACATACAATACTATTCGTAATATGCAATGAAAGCACGTGAATGCATATATGACGATATGCATTCAATGGTTCTTTCTTTCAAACATAATAAATATTCAAAAGACTTGACTACTCAACATCTCCGCCCATCATCATCATCACTTCAATCGCACATTTAAAAACAATATGCGGTCGAGTACAAATAATGCACTTAGTGGCTCATGCCAAAATAATTTATCAAGTTTAAATTACTCGCCCCATCACAAGAATACACGAGGTTTTAATTTGAAAATACCGTGTTTACTAAATATTTTCTCGTCATTTTCCATAAATATCGCCACAAGCATTTTCCACGATGTATGATCCACATCCACCACAACAATTTATCCAACAATTCCTGCTACTGAGAGGAGGCCTCCTCTCACAGACGCCACGACCGCCGAGTACCCTTTCAAAGACACAAATATAAATAATCAGCACAAAATCCAGCCATCTCAAGACAGTGATACTAATTCTCCATCATCCTTGGGGTACTTCCAAGAATACTAATTCAAGCATGTCATAAAGTGGGAGCTACCCAACGTTATGCATCAATAATAATGGATGGATACATACACAAATCATAAATATTTTGGGTGTAATTAAATAAATCACTCATAAATATTTGCTTGCAATAAAGCATCATAAATAAATCATTTGGTAAATTCTACCAGTTTGAATATAGTAAAGCCCACCTTTACTTCGAACCTCGAATTTCACTACGCGTGCTCTTCCTCGCTATGAGTGAACTTCACGTCCCACCTTTACGCAAAATGTACGCTTAGTACGCTGGCACGCCGAGATTTTCAAAGTTCATTCAACTTTGATAATTAAATTAATAATTCAAGTTCGATGATTCTTTATACGCCTTAATACGCTGAAACGACGCAGATATCAATAAAATAATTCTCTCGATATCGAGAGACGAATATGATCTACGCCTTATTTTAACCTTTAGTTAAATAATTAACGATAATAACGTTATTCAATAAAGTGATTTCAATTATGAAATCTTTTCTCACAATCGAGATATTCAGATTAAAGTAATACGCTTTTCACGATAGCGTATTTAATTAACGATTTCAGACGTTAATTTCGAAAGTCAACCATTTTGACTTTTCTTAATAAATTTTCAATAACTCATATTTTAATGAATAAAAATCAATATAAATCGATTTTCAATCGATTTATTTTCATAAAACTTTAATCATCAATTTTTCACGCAAATCGATAAACTTAATTAATATTTTCTTTCAATATTAATCTTTTTAATACTTTAAGCATTATTTATGCTTTTAACGTTATTTAATATAACGTTTCTTCGTAAACATAATATTCTATGTTCAAAAAAAAAAAAAATTTCGAAAATTTTTAATATGTCTAAATTAATTTCTAGACATATAATATATATTATTTTCTTGATTAAAAAGGATTTAAAATCCTTAATGAAAATCAATATAGCTCACGGTTATGAGCTATAATTTCCAAGCTTGTTATAAAATTTCTAAATTCATATAGTGTATTATTTTACACTATGATCATTAATATGTATTAATGTTACTATAGAAAATTTGAACTCACCTATATCACTATATAGGTCTCAAAAAAAAAATCCTCTAATAATTATCAAATAATTTCTTAAAATTTAATTAAATTACACTATACTTATATACTATAGTATAGCACCAATACATCATCAGCATTAACTAAAATCAACTAAATCATTCCTTAAACCTACATTGAAGCTCACGCCCTTTTAAATAATTTGGGCATTTCATCTTTAAAAATTTAGTTAATTCATGTAGTACATAATCAATGCCCTAGATCAACAATATGCTATTATAACAATCAAATAAAATTATACAATAACTTAGCAAACTCCATGATTTTCGTAATAATGAAATAATTAGTATAAGATTTTATAAATTTCATAATAATTACTATAAGCTCCTACTACATCATATATCATCAATCCATTCTTAAATCATCAAGAAAATTTTCAGACACATGACATAATTTCATAACATGTTTTATTAAATATTAAACATGGTATATACATCTACAACATCATGCTACACATTATTAATTAACAAGCTATCATGCTAGCATACTTTCATAATTAATAACCATGCATGGAAAATAATTAACCAATGGATTATTGAAAAGCTTAGGTATAATCAAGCTTGTTCGATATCTAACCTCGTTAACGGCTTGATTTTATAGAATCAAGCTTTAGATCGCTTTTGGTTCAAGAATTCAAGAACACCAAGGTGTTTCTAAGAAGAAAGCTCACGGTGGTATTTTTTTTCTTTGGAGAGAATGAGATATGTTTATGTTAATGAAGTAATACTTAAGTATATGACTAATATACTCACATTTCTCACTCTCTCTCGGTCATACTCTCACAATACCAAACAAATGGAAGCCTTTCAATACTAGCTTTAAGTAGTCATCAAGTAATATATCACCAATACTTACTATTTTGAAAGAAGCAAAGAAATATCCTTGCTTTCGCTGAAAAAGGCCGACAATATCACACACACAAGATTATACAAAAAAAAAATGATGACTTATTATGCTTAGGTCATAGTAGTAAGTATGCTCTTACATTTTGAAAGAAACAAAGACTTATTTATGCTTTTGGAGAAGCAAAAGTCACGCCCATCATGTGTTCCAAGAGAGTGATTTTATTTCATGAGTTAATACTATGTATATAAGTCTTACACTCTATCCCAAATGTATTTCGATACATCATCAAGAATTATTCTAGTCAAATAAATCGGCTATCACACCTATCATGTATCCACTTGCTTGAGTACTATGTCTACTTGTTTAATATGTAAAATTTATACCACACTTGAATCACTTAATTCATGACTTAGCAATTTACACTCCAAAACTTACGTACATTATGGTACACACACACTAAGTCACGCCCATTTCATTTATAAAGTGATAAATAATTAATTTTCATGCTAATTATACATATATACCATAATATATGTTTTAGATGATAAATTATATCATAGGAAAATTATTGAATTAATCCATAGGTAGAAAACCCTATTTCTATTTAGGTTTTCGAGAATCATAAATAATCAACAATATAATTCCAAAATTTCTAGCATTAATTCAATGCTAAATACTATTTCAACTATATAAAATAATCATAGGAATTTAAATATCATAATTCCTTGATCGTTAGACTTGATTCTCAAGTCATCTCAAAACGTTAACGCTTGAAACGCCTCAAACGCTTAAATATCGACTCATCTCAAAATGGTCGTAATAAAACTATAATCACTTTATTAAATAATTCCAATAATAATGGAATTAAATTCTATGCTTAAAACTTAGAAAATGTCACGAGCCTATAAATATCGATACGTAATCGACGAGAATTAATACAATGAAATACGCTACGATTCGTAGTTCTCAATTCACATTAATTCGTGAATTGCACATAGGAATTTATTATTCCAAAATAATCGAAATCGTTATTCGATAAATTATTAATCAAATTATTATAATAATATTCTAATTTACTAAATTAATATCGTAATTAGCGCTTAAATAATCGGGTATTACATTCCACCCCTTAAAGAAATTTCGTCCCAAATTTACATACCTCGTAAGAGATCGGGTATTTTTCTTTCATTGCGCCCTCAAGCTCCCACGTGGCTTCCTCTTGTCCATGATGCTTCCACAAAGACTTGACTAGTGGAATAGATTTGTTCTCAATTTCAACCTCGTGGTCTAGAATAGCCGAGGTTCCTCATTATAGCTCATATCCGATTGAGGATCACGCCATCTTGACGGATCACATGCTCGGATCGCACACGCATTTCTCCGAGTTGTGATACATGAAAAACATTGTGTACGTTTTCCGCACTTGGCGGAAGAGCCAACCTATAGGCAATCGGGCCTATTCTTTCTAGGATTTCATAAGGTCCAATAAAACGGGTCTTAACTTTCCTTTACTCCAAACCTTATAATCCCTTTAGATGGAGAGACCTTCAAAAGACTTTATCTCCATTTTCAAATGTAGCTGCACCTTCGCGTATCAACGTAAGATTTCGCTCATCTTGAGCTTCTTTATTCTTTTGCCTAATTTGGCGAACGATCTCAATCATCTCGCCTATAGCGTCGTGCCCTAAGATTCTTCTTTCACCCACTTCATCCCAAAGAAAGCGGTGATCGCATTTTCTTCCATATAAGGCTTCATACGGGCCATATCGATCGTCGCTGATAGCTATTGTTGTAGTAAATTCTATGAGAGGTAAACCTCTTCCCATTTTGCACCTCGATCCAAAACTACAGCTCTCATCATATCTTCGAGTGTTTGATCGCCCTTTCCGATTGTCCATCGGCTTGAGGGTGAAAAGTCAGGCCGAAATTTAATTTCGCGCCCAATTCTTTTGCAAGCTAGTCCGTAATCTCAAGTAAATTTCAATCTCTATCGATGTGATAGTTTTTGTACTCCATGCAAAGCGCATAATTTCATTTACGCATACCGGCTAGCTTATCGCACCGTGGGTAATCAATCGCGTAAATGTGCACATTTGGTGAGTCTCGTCCACTACTACCCATATAGCAAGTTGTTCTCTTTTAGACTTTGTAAACCCGTAACAAAATCCATAGCTATATCTTCCCATTTCCACTGGTATTGCCAAAGGTCGTAGCTCGTAAGGACGCTGGTGTAATGCTTTTACTTGTCGACAAGCAAGACAGCATTTACAAAAGAGGCTATGTCTCTTTTCATACCTTCCCACCGTAACTTTTTCTTCAAGTCTTCGTACATTTTTGTACTTTCCGGACGGGTCAGATATGTGTCATGAGCTTCACTCATGATTTCATTCAAGATCGTTGTTGTCCGGGATACACAACCTTCCTTCAAATAATAAAGCATTATCTCGGTGCTTTTGAAAATTCTTCACCCTTCCGCCCTTACTCGCTCTTGCTTTTCTAACTTTTCCTCCATCCTTCGTCCTTCAATGATTCTTTTCCTTAAATCGACGCCAAAGTGAGTGTAGCAATACAACTCGTGATCGCCTCTCGTTGTTCAATCAATTCAATCTTCATCATTTCAAACTCTTCAATGAGTTTTTCTTCATTTGTGAGGAGACATCCCAATTTGCTTTGACTTCACGACTCAAGGCATCGGCTACAACATTCGCTTTGCCGGTGATAGTTTATACCACACCGTAGTCTTTACCAATTCGAGCCATCTTCTTTGTCTCATGTTTAGATCTCTCTCGTCAAAAAGTATTTCAAACTTTGTGATCGGTAAAGATTTCACATCTTACTCCGTAGAGACGATGTTCCATATCTTTAAGGCATGCACCTTCGCCGCTAGTTCTAGATCATGAGTTGGGTAATTCAACTCATGCGGTCTCAATTGTCGAGATGCATAGGCTATCACTTTTCCATTTTGCATTAACACACGCCTAATCCATTTTGGAAGCATCTCAGATAGACCATTTATTCTTTATCTCGCTCGAACCGCTAATACAAGGCAGAGTTAACTTTTCCTCGAGCGCCCTGAAATTCGCCCACACTCATCACCCATGTGAATTTAATTCTTTTCTCGAGTAGTGGGTTATTGGTCTTGCTATCTTCGAGAATCCTTCATGAATCTTCGATAGTAACCCGCCAATCCCAAGAAACTTCTAATTTCATTTTGTGTCCTCGGCGATTTCCATTCTCGATCGCTTCTACTTTGGCCGGATCAACTTTAATCCTTCTACCGACACAATGTGTCCAAGGAACATTACTTCCTTCACTAAAATTCACATTTGCTAAATTTAGCAAAAGTTGTTCATTTCTCAAAGTTTGCAAGATCGTCCGGAGGTGTTCCTTGTGTTCGTCTTCATCCTTGAATAGACGAGGATGTCATCTATGAAGACTAAGATAAATTTGTCTAAAATGGTGGAACACCCTATTCATGAGATCCATGAATACCGCCAAGATTGGTCAATCCGAATGGCACAACTATAAATTCATAGTGGCCGATCTCGCTCGAAAGTTAGCCTTGATACATCTTCAGCCGCACTTTAAGTTGGTGATACCGACTTGAGGTCGATTTTGAGAACACGCTAGCTCCTTCTTAGCTGATCAAACAAGTCATCTATCCTTGAAGTGGATACTTGTTTTGAGCGCCATTTTGTTCGGTTCTCGATAATCTATACACATCCTCAAGGAACCATCCTTTTCTTTACAATAACACCGGTGCTCCCAAGGCGAAATACTAGTCCGATAAAACCTAGGTCCAACAGCTCTTGGATTTGGATTTTCAACTCTTCCAGCTCTTTCTGAGCCATTCGGTACGGTGCCTTTGACACCGAGCCGATCCGGTTCCAAGTCAATGGTAAACCCAGCTTGTTCATCGTGAGGTAATCCGTAGATTTTCGTGAAAACATCCGAAAATTCTCGCACAATCTCTACATCTTCAACTTTTATCGTTGTTCGATCTTCTCCGTTCAAATAAACAAGAAATGCATGGCATCCTTTCTTGTTTATCATACTCGCCTTCAACATGGATATAATCGGAATTTTCTTTCCCATATCGATTCCGTAAAAGTCAGTAGCTTCTTTTCCGTGAAAATGGAATGAAATTTTCCTTTCTTTACACAGATTGTAGCATGATTTTCAGCCAACCAATCCATTCCCAAAATTATATCTACATCACCCATGGGTATTATGTTTGTTATTCGTCGAACCTTAAGTGATCCTAAGTTCAACTCTAGTTTGAGCAAATATGAGTAATACCATAATCCCTCCTATAGGTGAAGAGATGTTCATATCCCGGTTTGCTTTCTCGCATCTAAGTTCCAATAGATCTACACATGTTCTTGCTACAAAAGAATGTGATGTCCCAGATCGAACAAAAGTATAATGTACGCTGAGAAGTGTTCCCATACCGCCTGTGTTTCGGTTTTGTTCATTTTGCCTCCTGCAGAGCATATGCTCGCTTGAGCCGGCCGAGGCCGACGGGCGCCTGCCTCCGCTGATTCACCGTGGTCGCCGCTGCTGTCGCCGCCGATTACGCCGCGGTGGTTGTCGCTGCTGTTGTTGTTGAGGGCCGCCACCGTTGTTGTGGCGGTTGTTGCCGCGGCTGAGGCCGAAACCGGATAGCCTTGAGGGGTTGGGCATTGCCAGTCGATTTGGCCTTCCCACCGTCCCCTGCATGTATCCTGTGGCAACTATTCGCGTAATGTCCCTTCATTCCGCACTTAAAGCAATTTACCGACGGCAAACCCTTTATGAAACTGGCACTTTGGGGCGAGTTGTCTCGCCGCTTCTTGTGGTCCTCCCATCGGAGGGGAAAAGACCGCTTTTTCCATCCCCGCCTTGTGGTACCGTGTGTCATGTACACGGCCGCTTGTTATTCAGATACCAAAACTTCCTGTTAATGTTACTAAAATTTCCTTCCCACTTTCTTTCCTTTGTCCCCTCAGATTTTGTGTCCGGGTTTGAGTTGTCTTCTCTTCCGCATGGTCGCTCGATGTCCAAAGCTCGTCCGAGAGCTTCAAAGTAAGTCGATCTCCATGATCGGCTAGAGACATTCTTATCTCTCGACCTCAATCCGCACTCTAAACTTTTCTCGCCATCTTCTTATCCGTATTCACCGATCAGGCATATCGACATATCGCAGAAAGTGCGATCATAACTGTTACGGACATCTTTTCCTGCTTCGATTATAAAATTCTTGTTCCTTCCTTTTTCGATAACTTTTCGAACGTATTTCATACAGCTCCTCTTAAATTCTTCCCAAGTGAACTCATTCATGTGATCCTCGTCAGAAAATCTTCGCCGGGCTTCCCACCAAAAGTCGGCAGTCCCGTCACTGAAAGGTAATACAGACAGCCGCCTCGTGTTGTGCATCAAGAAAATCAAATATCCTTTCCATAGCCCTTATCCATTGCTCGGCATTATCTGGCTCCTTTCCATCAAAGGATGGTGGGTTCTGCCTAAGAATAATTCCTCGATCCCACGATCGGGTGGAGGTGGTGGTGGTGGGGTATATTCGCAGTGTTCTGCACATGAATTCTTCCTCCGCCTACCTCTACCTCTTCCCTTCCCCTACCTCTTGTGTGTGATCCCGCCTGGCGGCATTCTCGTTGTTTAAACATACAATAAATATTGAAAATCATTTTCACAATTAACATATATAATATCATCATACAATTTCTTTTGTAAAGCAGTTTTAAACCAAGCTATTCATCACAATATCATTTCGCCGAAAAGCCCGCCTGGGTTATCATATATACATCGAAAATTTGTGCCTCGAGGAGGACTATTCTGCATAAACAGCTAATACAAAAGGGATAATGTACAATAGATGGCATCTCAAAAGCTTAACCCGATCGAACAACATACGGATTACAAGATAATACAAAATACAAAGTTCACTTCCTTTTAAAACACAAAAGCAACCTACACACATATCGACTATATACATACGGACTAAAACCTAGCTAAACAGATCAACATGTGTATCACTCATCATCATATCGATCCTCCTCAGATCCTCCTCATCGCCTCGAATCGAGTCATCATCCGAATAATCGTCCGAGTCGCCCTCACGGCGGCGCACTCGACGGTCCCGCCCGTCATCCCCAACCATAGAATGTCGCGGATCGGATCAAGTCATCACGATCATCGAGACCTCATCCCGCCGCTCGTCGGCAGACGGCCACCGGCGGTGCCGGCGCTGCCATAGGCGGCAAGATAGGAAGCGGTGGGTGGGGGTGTCCAATCGACAATGGGAAACACCGCATCCCCAATGCTCGGGCCGAGACGCCCGGTCACATGAGCAGTCGGTCACCGCCCAAATCTCTCTAATCACGGATCAACCACCGAGGAACCTCCAAGTAGAGCCACTCCGTGACTCGTCACGCCATGTATATTCCTGAGTGAGGTACGGTCCTCTCTGGCTACCCCAGATACTAAAGACGAGGTCGTGGCTCACAAATCTCGGTAGATCCGCTATCGTCGTAGTCACCACCATATCGGAAGATGTAATCTCCGATATCTCCTGCATAGTCTTCCCACCAATCGGTAGCCGATCGTAAGACGCCACGCCATCAAGTCCGCCACCCCATGCTCGTGCGCCCCTCCAATGACGAAGGTAGGTATGAGGAACTCTCCGAGATCATCTCCCAAAGACATCCGATACTCGCGGTACCTATGGATGATCTCTCGCAGGGTGGCACTCGGTCCAAGCCTCCGCCTAGTGGTGTGTCGAGTCCCGCCATCCGCCATGCATAAACGAGCATAAGACAACTAAATAAAGATAACCGATGCATAGATAAAAATAAACTTAACGATCTAAGCAACAGATAACCGGACAGTCTATAAAGCGTATAAACAATCCAAACACATCCGATAAATGATAATTGTTATATGGAAATTGTTCTCATATACAACGACGCTGTAGCTTTCCTACCATACTAGGAAACATACTATCTAGCAGCATAAAAAAAATCTTATCATATAACTAAATTCTAGTTCTATAAAACTATGAGCTAGCTTCTGCTGGCTCTCACGATTTCTGGAGAAGGAAACAGGGGATCTTCCCTTCATAAGAAATATAGCACAGTCCGTTAGAAGTACGTAGGAGAAAACCATACGCAAATCGGAGTCCAAACGAAGGAGAACGGTCCAAAACAAAATCACCGCACGAAGCAGTTTGCCTATGCCGAGGTAAACTGTCCGGGGTGGACTGTACTGATTCTCGTGAATTTTGGAGAAGGAATCAGGGGTTCGATCCATCATAACAAATAAATTAAATTGCGTTAGAGTACGAGGCAAAACCGTCAGAATCGGAGTTCAAACGAAGGAGAACGGTCCAAAACAAAATCACTGCGCAAGCAGTTCGCCCAGCCGAGGTGCCGAGGACGAACGCCGAGGCCGAGCTGCCGAGGCGAGGTGCCGAGGCGAGGTGCCGAGGTCGAGCTGCCGAGGTCGAGGTGCCGAGGCGAGCTGCCGAGGCCGAGGTGCCGAGGCGGAGCTGCCGAGGCGAGGTGCCGAGGTCGAGCTGCCGAGGCGAGGTGCCGAGGCGAAGTGCCGAGGCGAAGCTGCCGAGGCGAGGTGCCGAGGTCGAGCTGCCGAGGCGAGGTGCCGAGGCGAAGTGCCGAGGCGGAGCTGCCGAGGCGAAAGTGCCGAGGCAGAGTGCCGAGGCCGAAGTGCCGAGGCGAAGTGCCGAGGCGGAGTGAGGCCGAGTGCCGAGGTGAAGTGCCGAGGCGGAAGTGCCGAGGCGAAGTGCCGAGGCCGAGTGCCGAGGCGGAAGTGCCGAGGCAGAAGTGCCGAGGCCGAAGTGCCGAGGCGAAGTGCCGAGGCGGAGGTGCCGAGGCAGAAGTGCCGAGGCCGAAGTGCCGAGGCGAAGTGCCGAGGCGGAGGTGCCGAGGCGAGGTGCCGACGAGGTGAAAGTTTGACCGAGTCAACGCCGAGGTGAGAAAAAATTTCCGAGGTGAAACTGTACTGACTCTGGTGCATTTTAGAGAAGGAATCAAGAGTTCGGTCCTTCATAAGAAATATAGTACAGTGTGTTAGGAGTATTTGGGCGAAAACCATGCGCAAATCGGAGTCCGAACGAAGGAGATCGGACCAAAATAAAATCACTGCGCGAAGCAGCTCGCCCTTGCCGGGGTGAAATGGCCAGGGTTAAACGGCCGAGGTGAACTTTACTGACTCTAGTGAATTTTTGAGAAGGAATCAAGAGTTCGGCCCTTCATAAGAAATATAGTACAGTGTGTTAGGAGTATGTGGGCGAAAACCATGCGCAAATCGGAGTCCGAACGAAAGGAGATCAGTCCAAAATAAAATCACTGCGCCGACCAAGCAGCTCGCCCTTGCCGAGATGAAATCTTCGAACTCGAAGTGGATGTTGAGGTTGACACCAAGTAAACGCCCAGGTCGGTGCTGTGGTGAATCAATTGGGTCGCGAATGCCGAGGCGCCAACTGGTCAGCCGAGTCGAGGTAAACTCTGGGTTGACTTCAAACGAGGTGGAAAGCCTTAGCTTTTCAATTTGAGCTCGATTCTTTTGTTCTCGAAAGAAGAGGAGAATAGTTCGTATATGTGTCCGCTATGTTCTTTTCAAAGAGGATCATGCATCTTATTTCGCCTATGTTCCATTCGGATGACATAGGCATTAATCAAAATCAACATTGAGAAATGATGAATAAATATTTTAAAATGACGAACATAGTTCGCTTTAAACATACGCATTTTTCATGTAAAAATTTTCAATCATTAATCAATAAATAATCATGGTTATTTACAACCTTTCTCATTTCATTTGTCGATAATGTTCTATCAACACAAATCATTTGTCGATAATGTTCTATCGACACAAATCATAAATCATTTGTCGATAATGTTCTATCGACAACAACTCAAATTCATAAATCTCAAACTTTTCTTTTCAAAGAGAGAAAATAATTTACCTTTTTCCCATTGAAATGGACGTGATGGAGTGTTGAGCGTAGTCGATGATTTCTAGAAGTCTAGTGACTCAATCTAGACTTAACTTTGAAAGAAAATTTTAGGTTCAGAGAGCAATATGCTCGATACCACTGTCACACCCTCTAATCCAAAGGATGATTAGAGAGAACTCGAGCTTGGAAAGATGATTACCAAACATTGAATAAGAATAATTAAAGACTTCAAACTAATACGTATCGAACTTCGATAATCAACCCTATTTACAAGGCAAAAGTAATTTATGATATAAGGCTATAAGTCCTTAAACAGAGGTTTCGATAATTCGCATGCACTCAATCACAACATTAACATACAATACTATTCGTAATATGCAATGAAAGCACGTGAATGCATATATGACGATATGCATTCAAGGTTCTTTCTTTCAAACATAATAAATATTCAAAAGACTTCGACTACTCAACATCTCCGCCCATCATCATCACATTTCAATCAGCACATTTAAAAACAATATGTGGTCGAGTACAAATAATGCACTCAATGGCTCATGCCAAAATAATTTATCAAGTTTAAATTACTCGCCCCATCACAAGAATACACGAGGTTTTAATTTGAAAATACTCGTGTTTACTAAATATTTTCGTCATTTTCCATAAATATCGCCACAAGCATTTTCCACGATGTATGATCCACATCCACCACAACAATTTATCCAACACATTCCTGCTACTGAGAGTGAGGCCTCCTCTCACAGACGCCACGACCGCCGAAAGTACCCTTTCAAAGACACAAATATAAATAATCACAGCACAAAATCCAGCCATCTCAAGACAGATACTAATTCTCCATCATCCTTGGGGTACTTCCAAGAATACGAATTCAAGCATGTCATAAAGTGGGAGCTACCCAACGTTATGCATCAATAATAATGGATGGATACATACACAAATCATAAACATTTTCAAGGTGTAATTAAATAAATCGCTCATAAATATTTGCTTGCAATAAAGCATCATAAATAAATCATTTGGTAAATTCTACCGCTTGAATATAGTAAAGCCCACCTTTACTTCGAACCTCGAATTTCACTATGCGTGCTCTTCTCCTCGCTATGAGTGAACTTCACGTCCCACCTTTACGCAAAATGTACGCTTAGTACGCTGGCACGCCGAGATTTTCAAAGTTCATTCAACTTTGATAATTAAATTAATAATTCAAGTTCGATGATTCTTTATACGCCTTAATACGCTGAAACGACGCGATATCAATAAAATAATTCTCGATATCGAGAGACGAATATGATCTACGCCTTATTTTAACCTTTAGGTTAAATAATTAACGATAATAACGTTATTCAATAAAGTGATTTCAATTATGAAATCTTTTCTCACAATTGAGATATTCAGATTAAAGTAATACGCTTTTCACGTATTAGCGTATTTAATCTAACGATTTCAGACGTTAATTTCGAAAGTCAACCATTTTGACTTTTCTTAATAAATTTTCAATAACTCATATTTTAATGAATAAAATCAATATAAATCGATTTTCAATCGATTTATTTTCATAAAACTTTAATCATCAATTTTTCACGTAAATCGATAAACTTAATTAATATTTTCTTCAATATTAATCTTTTAATACTTTAAGCATTATTTATGCTTTAACGTTATTTAATATAACGCTTCTTCAGAAACATAATATTCTATGTTCAAAAAAAAAATTTCGAAAATTTTAATATGTCTAAATTAATTTCTGTATATATAATATATATTATTTTCGATTAAAAGGATTTAAAATCCTTAATGAAAATCAATATAGCTCACGGTTATGAGCTATAATTTCCAAGCTTGTTATAAAAATTTCTAAATTCATATAGTGTATTATTTTACACTATGATCATTAATATGTATTAATGTTACTATAGAAAATTGGAACTCACCTATATCACTATATAGGTCTCGAAAAAAAAAATCCTCTAATAATTATCAAATAATTTCTTAAAATTTAATTAAATTACACTATACTTATATACTATAGTATAGCACCAATACATCATTGCATTAACTAAAATCAACTAAATCATTCCTTAAACCTACATTGAAGCTCACGCCCTTTTAAATAATTTGGGCATTTCATCTTTAAAAATTTAGTTAATTCATGTAGTACATAATCAATGCCCTAGATCAACAATATGCTATTATAACAATCAAATAAAATTATACAATAACTTAGCAAACTCCATGATTTTCGGTAATAATGAAATAATTAGTATAAGATTTTATAAATTTCATAATAATTACTATAAGCTCCTACTACATCATATATCATCAATCCATTCTTAAATCATCAAGAAAATTTTCTGTACACATGACATAATTTCATAACATGTTTTATTAAATATTAAACATGGTATATACATCTACAACATCATGCTACACATTATTAATTAACAAGCTATCATGCTAGCATACTTTCATAATTAATAACCATGCATGGAAAAATAATTGAACCAATGGATTATTGAAAAGTTTAGGTATAATCAAGCTTGTTCGATATCTAACCTCGTTAACGGCTTGATTTTATAGAATCAAGCTTTAGATCAAGCTTTTGGTTCAAGAATTCAAGAACACCAAGGTGTTTCTAAGAAGAAAGCTCACGGTGGTATTTTTTTTTTTGAGAGAGAATGAGATATGTTTATGTTAATGAAGTAATACTTAAGTATATAGACTAATATACTCACATTTCTCACTCTCTCTCGGTCATACCTCACAATACCAAACAAATGGAAGCCTTCAATACTAGCTTAAGTAGTCATCAAGTAATATATCACCAATACTTACTATTTTGAAAGAAGCAAAGAAATATCCTGCTTTGGCTGAAAAAGGCCGACAATATCACACACACAAGCATTATACAAAAAAAAAAATGATGACTTATTATGCTTAGGTCATAGTAGTAAGTATGCTCTTACATTTTGAAAGAAACAAAGACTTATTTATGCTTTGGAGAAGCAAAAGTCACGCCCATCATGTGTTCCAAGAGAGTGATTTTATTTCATGAGTTAATACTATGTATATAAGTCTTACACTCTATCCCAAATGTATTTGATACATCATCAAGAATTATTCTAGTCAAATAAATCGGCTATCACACCTATCATGTATCCACTTGCTTGAGTACTATGTCTACTTGTTTAATATGTAAAATTTATACCACACTTGAATCACTTAATTCATGACTTAGCAATTTACACTCCAAAACTTACGACATTATGGTACACACACACTAAGTCACGCCCATTTCATTTATAAAGTGATAAATAATTAATTTTCATGCTAATTATACATATATACCATAATATATGTTTTAGATGATAAATTATATCATAGGAAAAATTATCGAATTAATCCATAGGTAGAAAACCCTATTTCGATTTAGGTTTTCGAGAATCATAAATAATCAACAATATAATTCCAAAATTTCTAGCATTAATTCAATGCTAAATACTATTTCAACTATATAAAATAATCATAGGAATTTAAATATCATAATTCCTCGATCGTTAGACTTGATTCTCAAGTCATCTCAAACGTTAACGCTTGAAACGCCTCAAACGCTTAAATATCGACTCATCTCAAAATGGTCGTAATAAAACTATAATCACTTTATTAAATAATTCCAATAATAATGGAATTAAATTCTAAGCTTAAAAACTTAGAAAATGTCACGAGCCTATAAATATCGATACGTAATCGACGAGAATTAATACATTGAAATACGCTACGATTCGTAGTTCTCAATTCACATTAATTCGTGAATTGCACATAGGAATTTATTATTCCAAAATAATCGAAATCGTTATTCGATAAATTATTAATCAAATTATTATAATAATATTCTAATTTACTAAATTAATATCGTAATTAGCGCTTAAATAATCGGGTATTACATAACTACATCAACATTTCAACCCCTTTGATTCCCATATCCATCCTCACCTCCTATCATCCGGTTAATCGAAAGAAAAGTCTAATAAAGGCTCAAAGAAGGCGACAAATGGTATATAACATCGGTTAGTGTTTGGGTAAATATGTGGTTAACAAAGATGGCCTTTATCCTTTCCAAATTGAACACATATCATAGCCTCGATACGTAAGAACGGCAAGTTCTAGAAGATAATCACATGCACGATATCACACAATTAATGTAAATCAGATCAAGATATGTATACAAAGTGAAGCTCAAGTCTCACAGATAAGCAAATGGTGAAAACAATGTTCTAAGCTATCTCACGTCATTCATGCGTCATTTTCTAACATATCATGCGCACTATCATTGAAATTCCACAAAAATTTTCTATCGTCATTGGCCACATGGATTAACACACTTCACTTAACTCGTTGATCGACCGACACAACAACGAAAAGAAAAACAAAAGACGACAAAAAAAAAAGCAACACACACGAAAAACAAAAACAAAACACAAAAACAAAACAAGAAACCGTTGGGTTACCTCCCAACAAGTGCTTAATTTAACGTCTTTAGCTAGACCATTACTAACCTTTTTCAATCCGGCGTTTTTGTGGCAATAGACATCTTTCCCAACTTGTGGACCCTCCTAAACTTAGCATTCACGGATGACCACCACTGACTATGGAAGGGCCCCCAAACTGAATGAAACACTGAGTTCCATGCCGAGTCCACTTCTTCCTTCTCGCAAGATCCTCGATTGGTCGAGTACCTCTAAGCGCCGACGCGCGGCAGCAGTCATGATCGAGCAACAATCTTCGGCTTTCCAACGCCGTGTTGCTTGATGGCGCCAGATATGGAAATTTTGAGCTCCTCATCGTTAACACGAAACGTGAGATCGCCTTCCCGACATCAATCAACGCACGACCAGTTGCTAGAAAAGGTCTACCTAAGATTAGTGGTTGTTGTTTCAATTCGGAATATCTAAAATAACAAAGTCGGCAGGAAAACAAAATCCCGAATTCTTACCAACACGCCTTCGACGATACCTTTTGATATGTGACTGACCGGTCAGCCATCATCGAAATCTTCGCCGGCTTCATCTTTCCTAGGTGTAGCCGGTTGAAAACGCTCAATGGCATCGATTGATGCTCGCCCCAAGTCGCACAAAACATTTGAAAAGTCTGCTCGCGATCTCGCACTCTAACGTGAAACCGCCGGATCCTTCGCTTCAGAGGGATCTTCCTTGCAAGACGGCATCGCATTCTTCTGTTAGGTAATTTTCTCAAATTTCCCAGTTTCTTCTTGCTTGCAAGCTGCCTTTAAGAATTTCATGTATCCCGCATGTTTCGCAGCGCTCAAAGAGAGGTAAATTTATCTCAACTTTTGAAAACCTCTTTGAAACGAGCAAACTCCTCATATTTCGACTGACAAGTCGACTCGAAACGGGACCGGAGGAATGTACGCAGGATTTGCTTCGTGGTTGCTCATGGTCGACCTCGCGATCACTGGAAGGTCGCGAGGTATCCGCGCGCCGATCTCCGCTCGCGCGGCGAGCTATGGGCGCTGGTCGCCATGAAGTCGCCGTGGCGCGCACACTCGATGGCTCACGGTCGGCGCGCGGACGCGTGCTCGGTCGCGGGCTTCGTGGAAAAATTGATGGTTCGCGATCGGGCTCGCGGGTCGCGAGCTCGGTCGCAAGTTTCGTGTCGCTGTGCTATCATGCTCTTCTTCCGGTAGGCTCCTGTAAGCTTGTCCACCTCGCCCGGATGGCGAAGCACCGATTCTTCGGGTTCACCAGATACTCGAAAATTGGCCCATCTTTTGCGGCGGCATTCACTGCACGGCTATTTGACCAATTTGATTCTCCAACATCTTCATATGCTTCCCATATGCGCGCATGGACCCAAGTGATTTATCTTCCGCCGGTGTTGCTTATGAACTAATTCCGATTCGTTGCCAATTGTTGGTTGCTTACAACCAACCGCTGCATCATGTCTTCGAGACTGGCTTCTTCGCTCTCAAACGACTCAACATGAAGTCGGCCGAGGTTGTTGGAAATTCGAATGATTCCTCCGATTGATGTGGTCGACGCTCGTCTCAACTCGACTCTTCAAAAGAGTGAACTTCTTCATGAGATCGCCATATTTTGAATAACTCTCAACAAAGCACCGCCAACGATGGCGTTCTCTCCGCTGGCCATTGATAACTGCTGCACCATCTCTTCTACAATACGGCTTGCCTCGCCTCATCGGTCGGTTCAATAAGCAACCCCCGCCGACGATCCACCATGCTCCTTGTCTCGCCATGTCACCCACCAGAACTGTGTGATTTGTTGCTCCCTCGAGAACCCATGTTGTGGACATCGCCTCAATAGACCTCGAATCTCTCCCATGCCTCGAATAATGATTCGCCGTGGTTTTGACAAAATGAGAGATTTCGCGATGATCTTCAAGCGCCACGCGCGAAGTATTTCGAAGAAACTTCTCGCAAAGTTTCAAGTGTCGATGCTACCGGTCCAAACTTTGAACCAATCTTTCACCGGTCGCAATGAGAAACCCAACATGCGATCCGATCGTGTCTTGTGGCACCCCATTCTGCTTGATGGTGTCACAAATATCGAGAAACGCTTCGAGATGCGCATTGGGTCTTCCGTGACTCCTCCCCCAAACCGCTTCTCCTCGACCATACCGATCGTACGGTTTGAGCTCAAAATTGTTTCAGATCTACGCATGGGCCCCAACCGCCTCCTTGAACTGCTCGTGGGATGTCGGTACATGTGATTCGAGGTCTTTCCTCCGAGCGTGGACAATGATTCTATATTCGCCATCCGACGCTGCATCTCTCGCAAAGTCACTAGCATACGTGCAACTTGCTCGGGAGGAATGCCCCTGCTTATGGATCGGCCGCCATTGCAGCCCGCCTCTCTCTCTCCCTCTTCTCCTTTGAGAGCTTTCGATCTCGGATCTAGTAATACTGTGAGGTCCCCGAGATCTTCAGACGCATAAACCACCCGAGAAAAGAGAGAATTTAGCACCGACTAAAATAAATAAATATAATATAATAAATATAACTTGAATTAATAAATCCAAATCACAAATTATTCCTATGTGATCTTAATAACCCGAACGGCGCCTAAAATTTGATCGCTCACTTTTCTAACACGAAAACGCGCAAGTATAAGGTAAGTAAAGTATCGATCCATGTGGATTGCAACCGAAAACACGTAAGCTAACTCAACGATGATTCATCATTATCCAAGCACAGCATTTAGGTGAAAGGTTTTGGGGCTTCGGAACTTAATCCAAAGCAAAGGTAACCAAGAAGAAATATAAATAAAGCAATAAAATCACGCAAGATAACTATGAAGAAAGACTAACCCTAGGGATGCACCAATCCTATCCACAACGACGTTTATCCTACTTATTACTAACCATTTTAATCCAGGCAAGATGGAAGATCACAAATATAACCAACAACTTCAGTTACGACAATTGCGGCAGTTGATTAATAATTTTCCCTATCACAGTTACGTCTCTAGAGGAAAATAAGCAACTCCAAAAGGATCACTAAGAATATGCTTCCTACGAACGTCCTATCTCGCCACGACTCAAGGCTCATTCGTATCATGCGTACCAAGATCGATTGACAATTAATACAATTACGCCATTAATCGGCAACTAGATATGCATCAAGATTGATCGTAAATCAACACATATAATTAAGCACCATGAATCATGAATCAATGCCCGGAAGGTAAATAACAATAGTGAATCACAACATATAGGATAGAATCATGCAAACCCTAGGATTAGAACAGTAAATTAGCTAGACATAATTAACCACATAAAGTACGCAATAATCATAAAACGGAAATTAAATTGATAAAACCCGTAGGGAAGCGCCTCAAGAACAATGGTTGTTCTGATCCAAATCCAACGGAAAACGGAAAGATGGAATTCTTCGGACGAAATCGCATAAATCGCTACCAATGCTAAGAACTAATGTAAACGATGGATAACTATTGCTATAACTAATCTAAATCAAAGCTAAAGCGAAAATAAATGAAAAATGATAAAACCGAGGAAAACGCAAAATCGCTACTGGGGTTCGCTGGCGCTGGGTGAAGCCCTATTTATAGATTAGGCTGAAAACCCCATTTTGGGGTTCCGCCTCGCCTTGCGGCCGGGCTCATGGCCGCGAGCAGCGGTCGCGAGGTTTTGGGCGTTCGGCGATTTCACGCGGCCGCGAGCTCGCTCGTCGGCTCTCGCTGACTTCACTGCTTCGCTCCGCTCTCTCGTCCGAACTCCGAATTGCGATCCGCTTGCGCCTATGGACTCCTATCGAGATGCTCTTAACATTGTAAACTTTTCACATCCATATTTTTCATATCCATTTAATCATCTTTGGTTACATCTTTGCCTTATGCATCGATTATCACCGAAAAGCCTACAAAACACCAAAGAGAAACCCCAAGAGCAGATCTTCTAGAAAAAGATAAAACATTAAGAATCGATACATAAACGCACATTAAACGAGCTAAACTCATCTTCAAATATCAACTA
This sequence comes from Salvia rosmarinus, assembly GCA_036937905.1. NCBI lineage: Eukaryota > Viridiplantae > Streptophyta > Magnoliopsida > Lamiales > Lamiaceae > Salvia > Salvia rosmarinus. Next base: position 30,912,843 of record CM072824.1, on the reverse strand, counting down.
TAAACGTGTAAAATGCGCGTTTATCAAGTGGCTCGGTTCTTGGAGCAGAAAATGGGAGAGGATGGAGAGTAATGTGGGTTCTAAGAGTGTTGTAATTGAGTGTATAGGAGAGGTGAAGAATGGGAAGGGTCTCCCTATGTTATCTCTCTCTCTCCCTCTCGATTTTTAGCCCAAAAATGGGGCAAAATCTGCAGCAAATGATGGAGTTTTAGTGATGATTAGGCTAGGTTTAAAAGGTAAGCCATGCATTGGTCAAAAAAAGTGAAAGGTATGCTTGTTCTCGCCAGTGTAGCAAGACGGGAGGGGTTTAAGGGCTGCTTTTAATTCATTTTTGTATACTAATACATAATATATATCACACATGATCATAGATATAAAATACAAGTCATAAAAATAATTAAATCATACCTTAAGTAAAATTCGAAATTACCGATCGATAATTAGGAGAAATAGGATTAAAAATATAAATTACTCCTATTATTGATACTCATGAAATTTTCGATCATATATATCAAAATATATGGTTTAGATACCATATGATAATTTAATGGTATCATTTCATGTGAAAAACTATAGTTTATAAACTTAGGGTTTTCGAATTCCATAATTTGGAATTATCGAGTTTTTATGGAATATAAATTGATTTTAATAATTATTAATACTGAAATTACATAAAATAATAATAGGAATTTAATTACTATAATTTCCTGAGCATTAAACTCATTTTTCAAAACGCCTCTAGACGCTGACGCTCAAAACGCCTCAAACGCTCAAAATCGACTCATCTCAAATGGTCGCAGAAGTTCATACTTACTAAATAAATAATATTCAATTATCATAGGTATTAATATGGAAATCAATTCCAAGCTTCACCGCTCGTAAAATTTCCATAAAACATGCACGCTCGACACGCGATCGTCGTTAAAATATATCGACGAATCATTTCGTAATATCTCAATTCCTGAATTCACAATCCTTAGTGAATATAAGAAGGAATTCATTAATATAATACTGAATCGAAATACAATTCGATGTCATACATATGAGAATATTCGAAAACCCCATTACGGGTTTAGAATACCGTAATCGATGTTCGCTTTTCGAATATTACATTCCACCCTCACGAAAAATTTCGTCCCAAATTTGTATGCCTCTAGAAAAATAAATCGAGGTATTTTCTCTCATCGCTTCTTCAAGCTCCCACGTGGCTTCTTCGTCCGTGGTGTCTCCACAAAGACTTTGACTAACGGAATCGACTCGTCCGTAGTTGCCGAACTTTGTGGTCAAGTATGGCCGCTGGTTCTTCCTTATAGCTCATGTCGTTCGAGGATCACGCCGCCTCATGAATCACGTGCTTTGGGTCGTGAACGATTTTCGCAATCATGAGACGTGAAAACATTATGAACATTTCCTAGGCATGGAAGAGCCAACCTATAAGCTCATGGACCTATCCTTTCTAGATCTCATAAGGTCCTATAAAGAGAGGTCTAAGCTTTCCTTTCGTGCCAAACCGACAATTCATTTCATGGAGAAACCTTAAGAAATACTTTGTCTCCATCTTCAAATTGTAGCTCTGATCTACGCAGATCGTCAGAAGATTTTGTCTATCCCGAGCTCTCTTATTCTCACTTAATTTGTCTGGACGATCTCGATCATTTCGCTCATCGCATCAGCCCCATGACTTTTCTCTCACCGACTTCATCCCAATAAAGCGTGATCTACACTTCGCCATACAAGGCTCGTATGGGGCCATGCCGATCGTCGCTTGATAGTCGTTGTTGTAAGCAAACTCGATAAGAGGTAAAATATCTTCCCACTGCATCTCGGTCCAAGATCGCGGTTCTTAACATATCTTCTAAGGTTTGATCGTCCTTTCCGACCGTCCATCGCATGGGTGGAATATCAGATCGAATTTAACCTCGCACTCAGCTTCTTCAGAAGCCAATCCGAATCGGATGTGAACTCGAGTCTCGATCGAGGTAATAGATTTTGAACCCATGTAATCGTATAATTTCCTTAACGCATAACCGGCTAGTTTATCGATCCATAAGTGCTATGAATTGGTAGAAAATGAGCTCTTTTGTAAGCCTATCCACAATTACCCATACGGTCGTGTTTCCTCTTCTCGACTGGGTAAGCTTGTGATGAAATCCATTGTTATATCGTCCCATTTCCACTGGAATTTCTAACGGTTGCAACTTTCCGATGGACGCTGGTGTAGTGCCTTCACTGTTGGCAAACAAGACAACAGTTCTACTTAAAGAAGCTATGTCTCGCTTCATGCCTCCCACCAAAACCTTTCCTTCGTGTCTTGTACATCTTAGTACCGCTCATGGGCGGTAGGTGTATCATGAGCCTCACTCATGATTTCATTTAAAGCTCGCCGCCGTGGACGATATCCTACCTTCAAACAATAAGGTTGTCGACGCCTGGAATTCTTAAATCCTTCGACCTTACCCTTTGTCCGATCTTTTCTAACTTTTCCTCCATCCTTCGTCTCTCAACAATCCTTTTCTTAGATCGATATCGCGCGAGTGTAGCGACACATGTACCACAATTGTCTCGTGTGGTTCAACCAGCTCAATCCTCATTCTTCCAAACTCTTCAACGAGTTTTTCCTCTCGCACAAAGAGACATCCTAACTCGTACGGCTCTTACGACTCAAGGCCACCACTACATTCACCTTACCCGGTGATAGTTAATCAGAATAAGCCCCAAATCCTAAGTACGATTTAGCGTGGATTATTACTCTAAATGTGGATGAATAAACATGGAGACCATTTAACATTAAACCGTAATATATATATAAAGTATGTTTTGGACTTTACTATATAACTTATGTTCTTGCAATGAAAACATGTGATATGTACATACGACGATGTACTATCAAGGTATAACTTTCACGACAACCTTCCTATTGCTCAACACCGCCCATCGCATCACCAACTCAATCAGCACATTTAAAAACAATATGTATCGAGTACAAATAATGCACTCAGTGGACTTATGCCAAAACATTTTATCATCTTTTAATTACTCGCCCCATCATGGTAAGACACAAGGGTTTTGATTAAAAGGCCTCGAGCTTACTAAACTTTTTCATCATTTTCATAAACATTCGCTCACAGCACATTTTTCTTGTATGCATGATCCATATCCTTCATTTCATCATAACATTAACATTTACGCCAGAAGCGAGGCCTCCTCTACGCCGCTGTGACCGCCGTGAATTGTCCTTACAAAGACACACTGTCACCGTTTGGTGTACACGTTAATCCTAGCTGTATAAGTTCTTCCCAAGATAGATCCGAATTGATTTCATTCATAAGTCGGGAGCGACCCAACAACATTCATCATTCATTCATTCATTCATGGATAGGATACATACATAAAACATAAACATTTTAAGGTGTAATTTACAAACATTTCATAATCATTTCTCAAAAGAGAGCATCATAAATAATTACTTTTCTTTTCAAGAAAGCATCATAAATAGAGCATTTTATCCTCGAGGATAAGAAAAGAAGCCCACCGGCACGTAAGCTTTCTTAATTGCTTTTCTTTACGCCAACGATCGCCTCCGCCTCACCTTTACGTAAAAACGATTTCAAGACGTCTCGTCACGTTTTCGAGATTTTCAAAGTTTAAAATAAACTTTGATAACTTATATTATAATAATTCAATTCTTTAACGAATTCAATACGCCATCCAATCACAGATCTTAACTAAACATTTCGTACTTCGATAGAGACGAGATATGTTCAACTATTTCATTTTAACCTTTAGGTCAAACGCTTAACGATTCACACATTTTTCGATACAAGGATTTCAATTATGAAATCTTTCTCACCAATGAGATTTCTTATATAATTAATACGCTTCACACGATTAGCGATTTATCGAACGTATTTCATACGTTAATTTCAAAAGTCAACAATTTTGACTTTTCTTTATTAATTTCTTTAATAATTCATATTTTAATATCTAATTAATATAAATCGATTTTCAATCGATTTCTTTTCATAAAGCCCTAATTTCTAGTTTTCACGCAAATCGATAAACTTTATTAATATTTTCTTAAATATTAATTAACTTATTCATTAAACATTATTTTTCATTTCTAACGTTATTTAATATAATCGCTTCGCCATAAACATAGTATTCTATGTTTATAAAATTCCATAAATTTTAATATGTCTAAAATAATTTCTAGACATATAATGTATTATTTTTCTCGATATTAAGGATTTAAAATCCTTAATTTATTTAAAGAAGCTCACGGCTTCGAGCTTATAAATTCCAATCTTCTTCCAAAATTCTTCTAAATTCATATAGTGTACTATTTTATCATAGTATCACTAATATGTATTAACATTAACTATAGAAAATTTGGACATCACCTATATCCTTTCTATAGGTCTCAAATTTTCTCAAAATTATCAAACAAATTCCTAAAATTTAATTAAATTATACAAGGCCCCAACATTAATTTATAACATGATTATAACATATAGTCCAACATTTTCAATTTCTACATCAAGGAATTAATGTCCAAGTGCTCACGGTTTTCTCATACTATACACTAAACATTTTGTAAAATTTCCAATTAAATACACTATGCTTGTACACTATAGTATAGCAACATTACATCATAACATTAATCCAAAAGCAACTAAATCATCCCAAACCAAGCCTTAATGCTCTCGATTTCTTTGAGCAAATTGAGCAAATAATTTCTATAAATTCCCAATAAATCATAATGGGTTCATTGGCTATCATATAACATAATTCCATTATTATATTGTTCAAGAAATTTTCGGTAATCATGTACCAAATTTTGACATGCTTAACCTCAATTTAAAATATGATATATGCTTATATTCCATCATGCTACACATTATTAATACACAACATCTCATGCTAGCATAATTATTTTCATAAGAACACATACTTATACATAAGATCGAACCATTGAAAATTTAAAATCTTAATGTATAATCGAAGGTCGCTCGATTTCTAACCTTTTAACGGTATCGATTTAGTGTGCAAAGATTTTAGATCAAGCTGGCTAAGGAATAAGATGACACACAAGCTTTTCTATCTCACTTTGCTCCTGGTTCTTTAGTTGTTTTGGAGAGGAATCAGATTGTGTCGCTTTATTAATATGCTTAAGCACAAGTAAACGAATTAAAGACTTCAACAATTTCTTACAACATCACACGCCTCTCTCGCTTCTCTTCTCACTCACAATATTAGAAGCCTAATAATGCTTTACGACTCACCCATGCATACATCATGAAAGTTAATACTTTACACCATTTTCAACAAATCAAAGAAATATCTTCGCCTTTGTGTATATTGTCACAACTCTCATGCAAGAAATGGAGGAGTTACTTCTTCTTGTCTCATGCATGGTCAACAATGTCATGCCAATACATCATCACTTACACCTCGAATGAAACAAGGACTAAAATCCTACTTTCGTTCCCAAATCGACGCCGCCACCTTGATTCAAGGAATGAATGTTTACAATTTTGGTCTCATACTTAGATATAATTATCTAGGCATTTAATTTATGAAGCAAGTCATCAATTGGCTAACATGGAAAATTTCCAAACATTGAACCTACATAATATATATCCACTACACTTTTGTATACAAAGTGCTAATTATTTTATTTTATTACATTTAATAGCTATATGACATAATATATGTCTTAGATGACAAATTATATCATAGAAAAATTTATTGGTATCATTTCATGAGAAAACCCTAATTTTCAATTGTGGTTTTCAAAATTTCATATTTGTTCATTAATGAATCCTTAATGTCCTAGCATTGTTTTAATGCTAAATAATACTCTAATTACATAAAATAATCATAGGAATTTAAATATTATAATTCCTTGATCATTAAACTCATTCTTCTATTCATCTCTAAACGTTAACGCTTCAAACGCCTCAAAACGTTAATTATCGAGTCATCTCAAATGGTCGTAATAAAGTCGTAATCACTTTATTAAATTATTCCATTAATATCGAATTCAATTCTAAGTCATCACTTAGAAAATTTTATGAAATTTTAACTATCGATAATAATCGACGTTAAAATACTACCGCCAAATACTTTATATAATTCTATTCCTTAATTCACAATCCTTAGTGAATATAAAATAGAATTATTACCTCATAATTAATCGAAATCATTATTCGATAAATTACTAATTCATTTATTTCGCGAATCCTAATTTACTTAATTATAAATATCGAATTAGCATTTAATTCTCCGGATATTACATTCTACCCTTAAAAGAAATTTCATTCCAAATTTGCATTCCTCATAAAGTATGGGATATCTTTGCATCATAATATCTTAAATTTTCCACGTGATTTCTTTTTGTCCATTATTCCTTCATCGACTTTCATTAAAGACCCAAACTTGATTCTTTAATCGTCAATCGCACGATCAAATTAGTCGAGATTTTCATCACAACTCATATGAGTTAAGGATCACGCCATTATGGCGATCACATAATTTGGGTCACTTTTCGATTTCTTAATCGTGACACGTGAAAACATTACGCACTCTCCCAAATTCAGTGGAAGTATCAAGCTATAGCTACTAGCCTATCATTATTAGGAGCTCGTAAGGTCCTATAAAACGTGATCTCTTCATTCTCAGATTCGAACTTTATAATTTCTCGATGGAGAAATCTTAAGAAACTTTATTTCGCATTTAAAATGCGCTCAGATTCACGCCGCACGTCAGAAGACTTTGTCTCGTCCCGAGCCTCTTTTATTCTTTGCCTCATTTGGCGATATCTTAATCATTTCATTTGCATTGTCGTGACCTTATATCTTTCCTCACCTACTTTATTACAATAAAGTGGTGATCGATATTTCTTTCCGCATAATGCCTCATAAGGTTATATTGATCGTTGTTGACGCCTATGGTCGACATTAACTTAACAAGTGGTACAACACGCTCCCACTTGTACTGATTTAACATTAATGTTCTATCGTATGCTTAAACGTCCATATTGTCCTCTTTATCGTCCATTTGTCCGTGAGTGGACATCTATGTTAAGGCTCATCTCGTGTCTAACTCTTTTCCGTGAGCTAGTTCAAAATTTAGGGTAAACTGGAATCTCTATCTCAAGTGATAGGTTTTGGTATCCTCGAGATTTTACTTATTCCCTTTATGTACGACTAAGCTAACTTATCGATCTATGAGTCATCCGAATAAAGTGAGATGAACATATTTATGAGTCAATCCATCGCTACCCATATAGAAGTTGTTACTTTTATGAATTTGGCGTAACCCGCTATAAAATCAATTGCTACATCATTCCATTTTCATCTCGTGTATCTTTAGAGATTATAACCTCTTATAAGGTCATTGATACAATGCCTTCACTTGTTGATAACCGAGACACTGTTCGACAGTATGGTTATATCTCATTTTATTCCTTACTATCTAACTTTTCTCGTAAATCATAATATCTCTTAATGCTGCCTGGTTGGGCGGTATGAGAAGGATCATGAGTTTCACTCATGGTTTCTTTTCTAAGCTTATTATTGCTTGAAATATGTATATAATCCTTCCTTAGACAATATGTTATTGTCCAACGCTTCTTAAAATCCTTCAGCTCTTCATTCCTTATTTTAATTTGTATTCTATTCCCATTTTCATCATTTCTCCTTTCGTTTATCATCCTTTTTCTCTAGTCATATGTCACCAACGTGAGAATACAACTTACGCTCGCTCCCGATCGCCCGACTATTTTGCTTTTCATTTTCTTAAACTCTCCAATGAGTTTTTCCTTTCTATAGGGACATATGATAATTTAGACTGAATTTTATAACTTAGGGCATTAGAAATTACATTAACCTTCCGTAGGTGATATTTATATCACAATTGAAATTTTTTCCGATTCGAGCCATCTTTTCTATCCCGTATCCAAGTCTCTTTGCTCAAGAATTAATTCAAACTTTGTAATCTGTGAAGGATTTTTAACTTATCATCATAGGAGTGATGTCTCAAAGACTTTGGTACTTATTATCGCTACTATTTCAAGTCGTGAGTTGGGAATTTCTATTCATGTAGCTTAAGTCATTGTGATGCGAAGCTATTATCTTTCTCATATTAATACATAGCTTTTCTTTATTAATCCATGTAAATTTGATTCCTTTTGGGTAGCTATGTTATCGGCCTTGCTACTTTTAGAGAGTTCTCAATGGATCTCTCGATAGTAGTCAATTAATCTTAAGAAATTTCGATCTCATTTTAGGTCATTGATGACTTTCATTCTTACATTGCTTTATCCTTCGATGATCTACTTGATTCCTTCTAAAGACACTATGTGTCTGAGGAATATTTCTTGTCAAATTCACACATCGTTTCGCAAAATTTGCTCGGCTCTTAAAATTGTGAAGACGCCTTTTCGACGCTCTTTACGCTCTTCTCATTCTTCGTATGGATAGGAACGTTATTCATAAAGGTTAAGACAAAATTGTCTAAGTATGTGTGGAACACTCGATTTTGAGGTTCATGAACAGTATCGGTGTACTAGCTTGTCCGATCGGCATGACTATAATCTCATAGTAACCATATCTTATTCTAACCATTCATCTTCAGATTTTGATACTATTCTACGAGGATCATATAAAATATATTACATCAAATGCCTCATGAGGACTTTTCATACATTAATTACAAGGGTCGGCCTATCACCACCAATTTCACGGCATCCATTATTTTTACACTCAAAATTTTGACACCATTTTAACACATTTACTACATACTCCAAACTATGTTTATTTTACATATTCTAACCACACCAATTTCAACATAAACCATTATTTACTTATAAGTCTCATATCATCATGAGATTCTATGTCTCGAGTGGCCTTCATCGGAATCGCACTCTCACTTGAAACTTGCCTTTCTCCTGGTACATTCCTGCCTCATACCCCCGATGATCTATTCCCTTTAGAGAGTCGTGGGTCAAGTCGCTCCCCGCTTCTTCTTCAAAGACCGAATTATGTGTTGCTTTTATCGTAGCATGGTTGGTTGGTAGAGGTAACTCCTAATCCGCGAGGGCGGTGAAGAGCCCGCCCTTTGGCCATTCTCATCCCTTTCGTATAATCGACGCACAGACGGACGGTGTTTGGAACGCCGTGGTACAACCATTCCTTTATACCATACCGGTAACTTGCCGGGACCAGACAAGTGCTCGAGGTGCAGTCCCATACGATAATATGTATGCTTGAGCCGGCTGACAACCGTAAGTCGCCAAGTCTTCGAATTTCTACATGCGTAAGATATTCTCGATACTTTTTGCAAACTTTGCCACTGTCATAAACGATTTAATAAGCCTTTGGATACCATCCTCATCCGTAACTCCATAGTTACGAGCATCCTTCCAAAGGTGTAGAAATTCTTCCAAAATTGTCCTAAATTCATGCCCGATTATAGTAAAAGAGTCGATACGCCTGTGTGAGTTCTAAGCTTGTAGGCCTGTGGTTATCTTCACCCAGATTATTCCTTTCCCGCCATCTCAGAAATGATATTGCTAGATAAGTCGACTTAAATCAAAGCAATAGAGGAATTTTAAACAAGAAGGATATCTTAAAGAATTAAACACTTTAAGCATATATAACTCGAAGACAACTTACGCCACGACTCATTACACTTATCTTATCACTCATTTTACGCTTTTACACCTTTAGTCGATATCGCTCAAAATTTATTCGATATGCAAATAGTGGGTACTAAAACTGCTATGTAAAATTTCTAACGAAGAGACTCAGCCTGTGTCACTAATCACGCGAATGATGCCCATCTCCAAACTTGTTTCTAGAATTATATCTACGCCCACATAGATATAATGATTCAAATAATCGATAGAACCTTAGGCGATCCTAGGTTCAATTCTAAGCTCGAGCAACACCGCGACGGCCATATTTCTCAAATAGTGAAGAGATCTTCATTTCGATCTGCTTATCCCTAATCGGGTTCTATCGTGTCTCCACATACTTCAGCGATGTTAGAACATGAAGCACCTATATCGAACAAACTATTATAGGTAAAGAAAATATTATAGGTATTCCGAGAAATCTTCTCATACCCATCGCCTTCTCGGTTTTGTTCGATCGCCGGCGAAGTAAAGGTTTTGGTCTACGGTGTTCCCGCTCATTCAAGTAAACATCTATTTCAGATATCATTGTCCTTTCCATCGGGACATTATGTTCCTTGCTATAGTCTCTTATCACCTCGCCACCGTATTCTTTTCGCATCGCATCGCTATGCTTTTACCAATAGCATTTTATGGTTAGGTCTACATCAACCTATCCTTCGATATTGATATTTCGATCATTAAATCTTATCGTAGAGATCGCCATGTTCTTCACTATCATTCATTCCTAATCCAAGATGAATGATTCAGCTTTTCTTTTCTCTTATCAATCTTAGGAATATATTTTCATATATCATTACTTTAACTCTTTTCAAGGAAACCTTATTTATCAAGTCATATGTCTCAAGCTTATATCATGTAATGGGCTATCTTATAATTGTATAGCTCATCGTTTCTTTAGTTATTTCGACTTTTGTCCCGATTTCGAACATGTATCCGAAAGTAATATTACTACACTTCGGTTCTCACATCTGTGGTTAGAACCGCCATTATTGTCGATGGTTTGGTGAGGTAGTACATTCGCACACCATGACTTAAATTCCAAACATCTTATTACCATGTCTCGTTTTGAGATATTTTCCATACTTGATTTACAACTGGGCTATCCTAGTCGCTCACACAATCTCAAGGATTATGATTCCTCAATCTCATTATCGCTTGTTTAACCAAGTTTCAATTACTTGGAATCAATTATGCTCAAGCATAATCTCATTGATTGAGGTATAAGGCAGAGATTTATTTTCCGAGATACTATCATTCATTTATATATATATTCTTTGAAAAGAATATCTTGATGCATCTTTATTCTTTTAAACATGTCCAACCTACTAACGAGGGTTTAGGACAAACAACTACCTTAAAGATAAGTTGTAATCTCTCTCGTTATGACATAGTAAGGGAAATTATATCCCACGGATATCATATACTTTTCTTTACTTCTACTCGCATTCAATGCTAAAGAGTATCTTATTCATAACTTTATCATTCATAATAATATATGAATGTATAACTTCATCGTTATCAATCTTTGTAAAGCCCATCAAAGGTCATCACATCCATCTCAGATCATAGGAAAATATCTCGCCTCATCGAGATTTTCTTTACATAATAATTTCGACGACTATCACTTTATCGGTTCGAAACTTTTTAGCGATCAAATAAGTCAACCCATATCATGCCCGATGTTTATCGCTTACTAATTCGCACTTAGATGACAAGGTAAGTCAACATTCATCATACTTGATGATTTCAAGAATCGAGGAGAATTTATCACGATTACTTACAAGAGGTACGGTCTCACAAGTCAAAATAACATCATTTAATGATGAATCAATATCCTCTTCGATCAATAATTGGGATCTAGGTCCAAGACCGTAATGACGACCATCGAGATTTCTTTGGTCATATGGGCTGGCTGCACTGCCACAATTATTTTCTCACACACAAGGCTTGGTTTCAAAGGACACTTTATAAGGTTTTAGGTTGTAATTTCCTTCGTAAAAAGTGAGAAACTCAAATGATTTATCATTGAACCAGTCATGTAGTTAAACTCAATGACGTAAATTGGGTAATGAATAGAATTTGAAACCTTATATACCGTAATAGGTCGTCAACAATAGTTCTTATGTAGGTCATGGCTCTACTTGCACATCGAAATCTTACTTTCTTAGTAACATTCTAAGATTCTTATCATACTATAACGTTTTACTCTATACAAATCATGTAACTAACTTCAACTGATTCTCGTAAATTCTGGAGTAGGAATCATGGATTTGGTCCTTCATAGAAAATAAAGTACAGTGTTAGGAGTACGAGGCGAAAACCGACGTAAATCGGAGTTCACACGGGAGAACGGGTCAAGACAAAATCACCGCGCAGTGCAGGAAAATTCGCGCTCGCTCGCGCCGAGATCGTGTTTATGCCGACGCCAAGGTCGTGCATGCCGCTACCGATGCCGAGGTAGTACATAGTAATGCCGACGCCGATGTAGTATATACTACCAAGGTCGATATGTCAAAGTCGATGTTATAAAATTACAAGTCAAAGTCGACGGTCGCACATGCCGAGGTGGAAGTCAAGTCGCACATGCCAAGTCGTAATCGAGTCGCATATGCCAAGTCAAGTCAAGTCACATGCCAAGTCTTATTCGAGTCGCATGCCAAGTCCAAGTCAAGTCGCACATGCCAAGTCGATTCGAGTCGCATATGCCAAGTCATAATCGTGTCGCACATGCCAAGTCGAAGTCGAGGTCGCACATGCCGAGGTCGAGGTCGCACATGCCGAGGTCGAAGTCGAGGTCGCACATGCCGAGGTCGAGGTCCATCATTTTCACATTCATCTTTTGCCTTCCAAGCTCGAGTCTAACTTTACTTTCGCTCTTCATGTCGCTCTTTTTGTTCTTGTAAGGGAATGAAGTTCGCATTTTATATTCTTTTCGCAACACGTGATCATGCTTCTTACATCGCCTATGTTCTTCTCGAGATGACATATCATTTGTCATAATCAATCTTTAGATTTGAAACTAAAGTTTCAAATAATGAAAACATAATTCATTCATACATGCACATTTCTTTGAATTTCAAGAATTCATCATTCAAACTTTGGCCATTCACGCTCATTTCAAGCATATTCATTCATTATACATAATCTCGAGATTTGAAAGAATCTGTTATGAAAACTTGAAAATTTTGTTCAATTTCATAACATGCTTATCAATGCATGTATTACTTGAATTTTGAAAATTCAACATTTCCTTCGACACATTTTGCCCATTATCAATCATAAGCATTCATTTCTAAATTGATCACTTTGCATAACTTTCATTCCCAACATTATTCATAACTTCTATTTCATATCATTCATCTTTCATATCTTTCATTCCTTTTTCTTTCAACTTTTCATTTCAAAACTTTGAAAATGAATCATTTACCTCATTTCGCTGAGCTTGATGTGATGGAGTGTTGAGCATTGTCACCGATCTTTAGAAGTCTAGTGACTCAATCTGACTTAACCTTAAAGGAGATTTTAGTTCAAAGAGCGAACCGCCTCGATACCACTCAGAATGCCCCAAATCCTAAGTACGATTTAGCAGGATTATTACTCTAAACAGATGAATAAACATGGAGACCATTTAACATTAAACCTGTAATATATATATCAAGTATGTTTTTGACTTTACTATATAACTTATGTTCTTGCAATGAAAACATGTGATATGTACATACGACGATGTACTATCAAGGTATAACTTTCAACGACAACCTTCCTATTGCTCAACACCGCCCATCGCATCACTCACTCAATCGCACATTTAAAAACAATATGTGGTGAGTACAAATAATGCACTCAAGTGGACTTATGCCAAAAACATTTTATCATCTTTAATTACTCGCCCATCATGGTAAGACACAAGGGTTTTGATTAAAAGGCCTCGAGCTTACTAAACTTTTTCATCATTTTCATAAACATTCGCCTCACAGCACATTTTTCTTGTATGCATGATCCATATCCTTCATTTCATCATAACATTAACATTTACGCCGTAGAAGGAGGCCTCCTCTACGCCGCTGCGACCGCCGTGAATTGTCCTTACAAAGACACAACACCGCTGGTGTACACGTTAATCCTAGCTGTATAAGCCTTCCAAGATAGATCCGAATTCGATTTCATTCATAAGTCGGAGCGACCCAACAACATTCATCATTCATTCATTCATTCATGGATAGGATACATACATAAAACATAAACATTTTGGGTGTAATTTACAAACATTTCATAATCATTTCTCAAAAGAGAGCATCATAAATAATTACTTTTCTTTTCAAGAAAGCATCATAATAGAGCATTTTATCCTCGAGGATAAGAAAAGAAGCCCACCGGCACGAAGCTTTCTTAATTGCTTTTCTTTACGCCAACGATCGCCTCCGCTCACCTTTACGTAAAACGATTTCAAGACGTCTCGTCACGTTGAGATTTTCAAAGTTTAAAATAAACTTTGATAACTTATATTATAATAATTCAATTCTTTAACGAATTCAATACGTCATCCAATCACAGATCTTAACTAAACATTTCGCATTTCGATAGAGACTAGATATGTTCAACTATTTCATTTTAACCTTTAGGTCAAACGCTTAACGATTCACACATTTTTCGATACAAGGATTTCAATTATGAAATCTTTTCTCACCAATGAGATTTCCTTATATAATTAATACGCTTCACACGTATTAGCAAGATTTATCGAACGATTTTATACGTTAATTTCAAAAGTCAACAATTTTGACTTTTCTTTATTAATTTCTTTAATAATTCATATTTTAATATCTAATTAATATAAATCGATTTTCAATCGATTTCTTTCATAAAGCCCTAATTTCTAGTTTTCACGCAAATCGATAAACTTTATTAATATTTTCTTAAATATTAATTAACTTATTCATTAAACATTATTTTTCATTTCTAACGTTATTTAATATAATCGCTTCGCCATAAACATAGTATTCTATGTTTATAAAATTCCATAAATTTTAATATGTCTAAAATAATTTCTAGACATATAATGTATTATTTTTTCGATATTAAGGATTTAAAATCCTTAATTTATTTAAAGAAGCTCACGCTTCTCGAGCTTATAAATTCCAATCTTCTTCCAAAATTCTTCTAAATTCATATAGTGTACTATTTTATCATAGTATCACTAATATGTATTAACATTAACTATAGAAAATTTGGACATCACCTATATCCTTTCTATAGGTCTCGAAATTTTCTCAAAAATTATCAAACAAATTCCTAAAATTCTAATTAAATTATACAAGGCCCCAACATTAATTTATAACATGATTATAACATATAGTCCAACATTTTCAATTTCTACATCAAGGAATTAATGTCCAAGGCTCACGGTTTTCTCATACTATACACTAAACATTTTGTAAAAATTTCCAATTAAATACACTATGCTTGTACACTATAGTATAGCAACATTACATCATAACATTAATCCAAAAGCAACTAAATCATCCCAAACCAAGCCTTAATGCTCTCGATTTCTTTGAGCAAATTGAGCAAATAATTTCTATAAATTCCCAATAAATCATAATGGGTTCATTGGCTATCATATAACATAATTCCATTATTATATTGTTCAAGAAATTTTCGGTAATCATGTACCAAATTTCGACATGCTTAACCTCAATTTAAAATATGATATATGCTTATATTCCATCATGCTACACATTATTAATACACAACATCTCATGCTAGCATAATTATTTTCATAAGAACACATACTTATACATAAGATCGAACCATTGAAAATTTAAAATCTTAATGTATAATCAAGGTCGCTCGATTTCTAACCTTTTAACTGTATCGATTTAGTGTGCAAAGATTTTAGATCAAGCTTTTGCTAAGGAACAAGATGAACACACAAGCTTTTCTATCTCACTTTGCTCTCGGTTCTTTAGTTGTTTTGGAGAGAGGAATTGTATTGTGTTGCTTTATTAATATGCTTAAGTACAAGTAAATGAATTAAAGACTTCAACAATTTCTTACAACATCACACGCCTCTCTCGTTTCTCTTCTCACCACAATATTGGAAGCCTAATAATGCTTTATGACTCACCCATGCATACATCATGAAAGTTAATACTTTACACCATTTTGAACAAATCAAAGAAATATCTTCGCTTTGTGTATATTGTCCAACCTCATGCAAGAAATGGAGGAGTTACTTTTCTTGTCTCATGCATGGTCAACAATGTCATGCCAATACATCATCACTTACACCTTGAATGAAACAAGGACTAAAATCCTACTTTGGTTCCCAAAATTGACGTCGGCCACCTTGATTCAAGGAATGAATGTTTACAATTTTGGTCTCATACTTAGATATAATTATCTAGGCATTTAATTTATGAAGCAAGTCATCAATTGGCGCAACATGGAAAATTTCCAAACATTGAACCTACATAATATATATCCACGGCACTTTTGTATACAAAGTGCTAATTATTTTATTTTATTACATTTAATAGCTATATGACATAATATATGTCTTAGATGACAAATTATATCATAGAAAAATTTATTGGTATCATTTCATGAGAAAACCCTAATTTTCTAATTAGGTTTTCAAAATTTCATATTTGTTCATTAATGAATCTTAATGTCCTAGCATTGTTTTAATGCTAAATAATACTCTAATTACATAAAATAATCATAGGAATTTAAATATTATAATTCCTTGATCATTAAACTCATTCTTCTATTCATCTCTAAACGTTAACGCTTCAAACGCCTCAAAACGTTAATTATCGACTCATCTCAAAATGGTCGTAATAAAGTCGTAATCACTTTATTAAATTATTCCATTAATATCGAATTCAATTCTAAGTCATTACTTAGAAAATTTTATGAAATTTTAACTATCGATAATCAATCGACGTTAAAATACTACCGCCAAATACTTTATATAATTCTATTCCTTAATTCACAATCCTTAGTGAATATAAATAGAATTATTACCTCACAATTAATCGAAATCATTATTCGATAAATTACTAATTCATTTATTTCGCGAATCCTAATTTATTTAATTATAAATATCGAATTAGCATTTAATTCTCCCGGATATTACATTAATACCACAACGTAATCTTTACAAGCTCGAGCCATCTTATTTGTCTCATATTCAAATCTCTTTGTTCAAGAAGATTTCAAACTTTTATGATATGTGAAGATCTCACATCTAACACCATAGAGATGGTGTCTCAAAATTTTCAAAGGTATGAACCACCGCTAATTCTAAATCTGGTTGGGTAGTTCGGTCAGGGTCCGAGTTGTCTGGACGCATAAGCTATCACTTTTCCTTCTTGCATCAAACACAACCCGCCCAGCCCTAGATGCGCCTCAGATAGACTACATACCCTTTGTCCGCTTCGACCTGCTAGAACTGTGCACTCGCCAATTTTTCCTCGAGTATTCAAAACTCGCCTCGCATTCATCATCCAATCAACTTGATTCCTTTCCGAGTAGTCAAGTTATTGGCCTTGCAATTTTGGAGAATCCTTCATGAATCTCCTATAGTAACCACCTAATCCTAGGAAACTTCTAATCTCATGCTAAGTCTTTGGTGATTTCCATTCCTCGCACGGCTTCTACTTCGTCGGATCTACATTTATACCTTCCGCAGACACGATGTGTCCAAGGAACATAACTTCCTTCAAATAAAACTCACATTTGCTAAACTTAGCAAAGAGTCTTTCATCTCTCAAGGTTTGCAAAACCGCCCTTAGATGTTCTCTATGATTCTTCATTCTTTGAATAAATAAGGATATCATCTATGAAGACCAAAACAAATTTATCCAAAATGGATGAAATACTGCTCATAAGGTCCATGAATACGGCTGGTGCATTGGTTAATCCGAATGGCATAACTATAAACTCATAGTGTCCAGATCCGTCTGGAATGCGCCTTAGGTACATCTTCGTAACGATTCACCGATGGTATCCTCGACTTAAGATCAATTTTCGAGAATACACCGCCTCGCAATTGATCAAACAGTCATCAATTCGGTAAAGGGTATTTGTTCTTTAGTGTCATCTTATTTAGTTCTCTATAATCGATGCACATCCTCAAAGAACCGCCCTTTTCTTAACGAATAAAACAAAGGCCCCCAAGCGTAAACACTAGTTCAATGAATCCTAGATCCAAAAGCTCGATTAGATTTTCAGGCTTCTAATTCCTTCGGGGCCATTCTATAGGGCGCCTTCGACATCGGGCTGATCCTAGCTCCAAGTCGATGGTAAACTCTAGTTGTCTCATCGTGAGGCGCCCCGTAGATTTTCGGAAACACGCTCAAAATTCTCGACAACTTCTATGTCTTCTACCCGCTGGGTTTATCCTCTTCGCTCAAATAAACAAGGAATGCATGGCATCCTTTCTCGTTCATCATCCTCCTCACCAGAAGGCCGATATAACTGGATTCTTCTTCCCATGCCGATCCCGTGGAAATGCGTAGCTTCGTCCAAGAGAGTGAAACGAAATTTTCCTTTCCTTACATAGAATCGTGGAATGATTCTTAGCTAACCACCCATTCCTAGGATTAAGTCTACATCATCCATGGGTATTATGTTTAGATTGTTAGCCGTAACCTTAGTGATCCTAATGTCAACTCTAGTTCGAGCAAAAGTGTAACAATCATAATCCCTCCTATAGGCGGCGAGATTCTCATATCCCGGCTTCGACTTTTCGACCTAAGGCCCAAAGATTTCACGCATGATTTTGCAATAAAGAATGCGAAGCACCAGATCGAACAATACTATAACAGTATGTTGAGAAGAACTCCCATACCGCTGTGTTTCGGTTTTGTCTGCTCGCCTCCCATGCAAGGCGAGGCTCTAGCCCGAGCCGGCCGAGGCCGACGGGTGCTGGTCCTTGCTGGTTCGGGCGGCCGTTGTCCGGGCCGCTCGCCGCTGCCGCGTGGTCGATGCCTTGTTGTTGTTGAGGCGGTTGTTGCCACCGCCTTGAGGGGTTGTTGTTATGGCCGCCATTGTGGTTGCTGCACCACTTGTGGGGTTGTTGCCATCGAGTTGCCGAGGTTCAATGGAACCGCTGGCGGCCGGGTTGAAGTCAGATAGCCCTTAATGGCTGAACATTGCTGTGTTGGTTCGCCTTATTTCCGAACGTGACACCGGGCAATTATCATGTAATGCCCTTTTCCCCGCACTTGTAACACTCACTATATTTGCTGCACACCCTTTGTGCGCCTATGGCATCTAGGCATGGAGGTGCCCTTATCTGCTCCTCGCGTCCCTCGCCGTGGAGCATAAGTCGCCTTCTTCCGCCGCCTCGGTCGCCAAGGCTTCTCACACTTCAAGGCCACGACTGCTGGCCCCATAGCTCCCGCTGTTGTTATTCCCATGGTTGGGTTCCCATTTCCTTTCCTCGGTCCAAGTATTGTGTCCGAGCCGACATCGACTTATCTTCTGACATTGCCGCTTAATATCTAAAGCTCGCAAGAGCTTCAGTGTGTTAGGTCTCCATGGCCGGCAAGAGACATCCGATCTCCATCCTCGCCCCGACCTAAACTTCTCCGACATTTTCAAGCCTGTGCCCACTGCTCGTGCATATCTCGACATCTCGCAAAAGCGATCATAGTCGGTCATAGACAATCTTTCTGCTTTAGCAGAAAAATTCGCCCTTTTCCTCTTATAGCTTGGGATGTATTTCATAGCCCTCTCAAGTCCTCCCATGAGAACCCCTGTCGCTCAACAGAAAGGTCTTCTTTCCGGCCTCCCACCACGTCACGACCCCACTCCGAGACCAACCCGACCGGAGGGCTTACTAATACTAGAGTAGTATTTTAGGGTTACATGGCTATAATAGAGATGCATAACAAAGATAAACTAGCATGCTCGAACATAATAGAAGATAATGTCATAACGGTTTGAAGGTTTAGCCATCGGACCCCAAAACTCGCCCCGATCCGATAGACCTCAATAGTTTATAAACATAAGCATAAATAAAGGAGTTCGAGTAGCAATGAAAGTGTGTGAATACATATACGATTTATACGCATTCGGTATAAACCACAATTTCAAGATAAATCGGTCAAGGACACCGACCTCAACACATTCCCCATCATCACCAT
Source organism: Salvia rosmarinus (assembly GCA_036937905.1). Lineage (NCBI taxonomy): Eukaryota > Viridiplantae > Streptophyta > Magnoliopsida > Lamiales > Lamiaceae > Salvia > Salvia rosmarinus. The sequence goes on along the minus strand of CM072824.1, from coordinate 30,892,986 downwards.
CGAGCTCAATGCACATTTAAAACAAACACGCAGGCTAAGACAAGAAATTGCACTCAAGTGACTTATACCAAAACATTTGATAACATTTGAATTATGTCGCTAATATCGAGTAAGTCATGCGGTTTTAGTAAAAATGCCTCAGGCTTACCAAATAATTTTAGTTCAGAACATAGCTCGCCGAGCATTTTCGTGTATGATCCGATCTCATAGTAACAATTCATAACAAGATTTAAAATTAAACGCCGAGTGAGGCCTCCCATCTCACGACGCCGCGACCGCCGTAATCCCGCATAAACAAGACAAATACCTCTACAAGATATGTTAACACAACGATAGTTCCAACCTTCACGCCAATCCTAGCTGTGCATTTATCATCCCGCACAGACCCGACATTTAAAAGGTCAAGGCGACCCAAATGACATAACTCGTCATAATAAAGTTCCAACTATTCCACAAATTTCTACCCGGCAAATGACAGATCCATACACAAAACCAAATATTTTCGCGTAATGCAAGAAACATTTGTTAACAAACAGAATAAGTAATCAGAATAAACTCATTTGGAATAACAAGAAGTCACATTTTAGTGGGTAAGAAAAGGCCCACATTTTAAAGATAAGAAGCCCACCGACTATGGTTCGCTGTAAAAGTCCCAGTTCGATCGCTCGTCAAAATCCAAACAAGCGCTGTCATCCACACCTTTACGAAAAGCGAGGCTTTAGTACGTCGCCAAGTCTCGAGACTTCCAAAAGCTAAGATAAACTTCGATATTTCATATCGATGTAGATCGAATTCTTAGTGAATTCAATACGCCTTCAACACATATACAATCAATTGTTTCGCTCCTCGAGATACGCTCAACGATAAGCACATTTTTCGATATATGGATTTCATTTGTGAAATCTTTCTTACTAATGATGTATCATACCAGCTAGTATATCTTACGCCGCATCGCGATTCACAATCGTAAACGACGCTTGACTTAAAAGTCAACGGTCAACACTAGTCAACAAAGTCAACAATTTCGACTTTCAAATAAGAATTTCTTACTATTTCGCTTTATAAATCGAATTTGATCGATCCGAAACGAAGGCCTATTTTTGGATTTATCACGTAAATCAAGGACTTATAAATAATTTCATTAATAAACCTTTTATAAATAAACGCTGATTTTCGGTTTTAAAACGTTATAAAATAAACGCTTGTCTCAAACATAGCAATCTATGTTTATAAAATTTTGTAAAATTTAATTATGTCCAGAATATTAATTAAACATATATTTTATAAATAAATCGATTTAAAAAGGATTTAAAATCCTTATTAATTATCGCAAACTCGATAATTCATTTAAAATATCAAATGACTTTTGAAAAATTTTCTAAATTAATATAGTGCATTATTATACACTATGGTCCAGAATATGAATTTATAAATCCATATGATATTGTTTGCTATTTATTAATATATGTACATATATATACTTATTGTAATTTCAATAATTAGGAATAATTATCCAAAATTCCAAAATTGATATATACCTAGTATAATATCCCAACATCAATATACATCACCAATATAACCTATAGTTCACCATAACCATTCATTTAATAATATATAGATTATTCACTTGTAATTACAAGATAATTACCAAATAATTAGCAAACAATTTCTAAAAATTCCAAATAAATTCCAACGTGATTAAACATTATACTATAACATTGTAACATCATAACATCAACCAAAAACATTTGAATCATCACCATATGGAGCTCAATAGCTCTCGTTTTTTGATTCAAATGGTATTTGATTTTCAAAATTCCAACAATTATATACTATGTTTATACACTATAGTATAGTAATATAACATCATAATATTTATCAAAACTAATTAAATCATCACCTTCAAGAGCTCAAAGCTCACGCTTATTTGATTTAAATTAGTATTTGATTTCCAAAATTCTAATTAATTCACACAATACATAAACAATATACTAAAGCATTAATACACCATCGCATGTTCAAAAATAAAATCATACACCAACCTATATAATTATAATGCTCACTAGATTTTCAAGAATTATAGCATATGGTTTTCAAAATTCTAATTAAATCATAGAACATATACTCAAGGTTCTAAAGCATTAATATGTCATAACAAGCTTGAAATAAAAATTATACATCAAGGTACATACATATGTAGCTCATTAGATTAACAAGATTTAAGCTAGGTTTTCCAAAAATTGTTAAATCAATACCATAGTCTTAAATCATAACATAGATCAATAATACATGCTTAGAACATACTAAGAAGATTCGGTCATCATCCAACATTTTGTACCATTTTCAAAATTATAACAATATACATACTATGGTTCGAAAATCATGCATAGGCTAGATACATTCATACATTTCATATATAACAACCTATGTTCATTTACACATGTATACTCACATCTTTGTAAATAAAAATCATCAAGAACATAGATAACCATAGCTCATGCTTCAAGAACATTTAAACACATACATACATACACAAAACTTTCAAAACTATACATATATATATCTAGAGCTTTGATTTTTTGGAATAAATGGAGGATGAAATCGTGCTAATGACCATGTATTACCTTGAGAATGATATAGTATCCAAGAACAATGCAAGGTGCTAAGATTTTCGAATGGAGAAGAAGAAATGGAAGAAGGAAAATCTTAAACGTGGGAGGGGCTGCTCTGTTCTGGGCGTAAAATGGGAGAAAATGTGTTTTGAGTGTTGAGTGTTGAGGAGAATGGGTATTAAATGGGAGAAAATTCCCTATATCTCTCCCTCTCTCTCGGCGCTCTCTCTCTCTCACAAATAATGCAGCCCTTGGGAAGGGAAAGATGATGATTATGGAGTGTTTAAAGAGCTCCATGTATTGGGCAAAATTTAAAAGTGCAATCATGTTTAATGGGAAGTGTGAAATCGCGACGGGAGGTTAAAGGCTGATTTTATTTTAATTTACACATAATACATTATATATATCATACATGATTCATAGATATATAATACAAGCCACAAAATAATTAAATCAACACATAGACACAATTTCAAAATACCGATAATAAAATTGAAAATAGGATTAAAATATAAATTACACCTATTATTGATACTATGTAATTTTCGATCATATATATCATAATATATGATTTAGATATTAAATAATAGCATAGGATAAAATTATTACACATTTCATGCAATAAAACCTAAGTTTCAAATTGTGGTTTCAAATTTATAAAACTGAAACTATCGAGTTTTATGGTTCAAAACTGATTTTAATGCTTAATAATATCCATATATATCATATGATAATTTAATGGTATCATTTCATGTGATTAAACCATAATTTATAAGTTTAGGGTTTTCAAAATTAATATTCAAAATTATCGAGTTTATGCTAAAATTGATTTTAATAATTATTAATACTGTAATTATATAAATAATAATAGGAAATTAATTATTATAATTTCCGAGCATTAAACTCATTTTTAAAACGTCTCAGACGCTGACGCTCAAAACGCCTCAAATGTTCAAAATCGACTCATCTCAAATGGTCGCAGAAGTTCATACTTACTAAATAAATATATTCCATTTAATAAAGGAATGAAGATGGAAATTAATTTCAAGCTTCACCGCCGTAAAATTTCATGAAATGTCGACGCTCGATACGCGCTCGACGTTAAAATATATCGACGAATCATTTCGTAGTATTTCAATCCTTCAATTCACAACTTAGTGAATTATGAAAAGGAATTCGTTATAACGATATCGTATCGAAATCACAAGATTCGATGTTGTGAAACAAAATATACGGCAAAACCCTAATTACGGGTTTAGAATACCGTAATCGTATGTTCGCTTTTCGAATATTACACACCAAGTCACCTGGTCCATTCACCGAAAGCAACGCATGACGCCTGCCTCGGTCACATCTTAAGAATTGAAAATCCGCCAATGGTTCTAACCCATTGCTCGGCTTCTTCCGGGCTTCCTTCCGCTAAAGACCGTGGTTTTGCCTCGTGAATAGTTCATCGATCCTTCGCTCAGGAGGCGGGTGGTTGGGGAATATCTTCTTCCTCTTGCTCGGGATTCTACCCTCCCTCAGTCTTCCTCGACCCATGGGTTCTCGCTCTCGGTTTCTCCTGAGGCATTCTATTATATAAAACATATCATCACAATCACTCATCGCCCATAGCTTAACATACATAATATTTTCATAGCCTCCTCGCAAAACGATATCAAAATAAAACAACTCATCCTTAACATAGACAATTTAAAAGCCCCATCGTGGTCTTGGATATATATATAACTAAAAAATTTCGCCATAGTGTGATGTTTCGCACCAAAAGTTATAACGAAATATAAATCCCGCCCACACGGCCTTCCAAAAGTCAAGGTTTCTAGTCCTCAAATCCAATCATAGAAAAAGGAAAACAACTAAGCTTAAACATAACTAAAATCTACTTAATCTTCATCCGGCTCAGATCACGATCCTCCCACCGCCGTCCTCCTCGATCTTCCTTCCTGAGTCGCCCCGCCGCCGAAATGTCACGCGCGGTAGTCCTCGATGGTCCCGCCCATCGCCCCACCATCGGTATGTCACGATGGGGTTCAAAACGCTCGTCGATTCGTCCGCCGCCGGTCGGTAATGTTTCATCAAGCGGCACGGAACTCCCATGGGTGGTGGGGTGGCAAGCAAGGACGATCGATGTCCAACCGTAATGGAGGGAACACGGGTTCTCCCAGCTTGTGGCGTGGCCGCCTCGCCCACCGGTATAGTTCACCTCATCAATCCCAGATAGAGGTATCACCGATCGACCGCCTCGGACTTCCGTGTATAGCCATTCGGGCGACTCATCCCGCCAGTGTACTCTGGAGGAGGTAGGGTCCTCTCTGCTGCCTCAGATACTATAGACGAAGTCGATGACTTACAACCGGGCATCTCCGATCGTCGAAGCTGCCCACCGCCCGCAGACATAATCTCTCGATATTTCTGCGAACCTTCCCATGCAAGTGGAGTATCGACAGGAGGCGCTGGATGCCATCATAATCGGTCGCGCTGGCCTCGGGCGCTCTCCAGGCGAGGTAAGACGCCAGAACTCGCCCAAATCCTCTCCAACAGACATCCACCGGTACGGTATATACTCAACACTCCTCAAGGGTCGGGTGTGGTCCAATCCTCCTCTCGAGCGATATATCTCATCCTCCATCCGTCACGATCAAAACTAACGAAGTCAACTATCGCCATCTCAAAAGCGTAAAGGATAACTTATCCGATAAGATCTGTGTTAAGGTAAACGATCTATAAGGTGCATAAATATGTATATACTATAGGCATCGCACAAACATGTAATATTCCAAAGAAACGTAATATACGACATTTTATTCTAAACCCATAATTGTGGTTTTGCCGATATTATCTTTTACGACATCGAATCTTGTGATTTCGATACGATATCGTTATAACGAATTCCTTTTATAATTCACTAAGGATTGTGAATTTAAGGATTGAAATATTACGTAAATGATTCATTAATATATTTTAACGCCAAACGCAGACGACCGTCGCCTTTTCATGAAATTTTCCGAGAAAGGAAGCTTGGAATTAATTTCATCTTAATTCCTTTATTAAAAGGAATATATTTATTTAGTAAGTATGAACTTATCACACCATTTTGAGACGAGTCGATTTTGAACGTTAACGTTAACGCCTAGAGACGCTTTGAAAATGAGTTTAATGCTCGGAAATTATAATAATTAATTTCCTATTATTATTTTATATAATTACAGCATTAATGATTATTAAAATCAATAATTGAGTTATAAACCCGATAATTCCAACTATCGAATTCGAAACCCTAGTTTTCTAAACTATGGTTTTGGCATGAAATGATACCATTAAATTATCCTATGGTTATGTCTATGTTCTTGTTGATTTCTTTTTCAAAATATGAGCATAAACATGAAATGTTGTATATGAAATGGTTGTAATGATTTAGTTAGATACATATAATTTTCAAACCATAGGATGTATTGGAAATAATTTTCAAAATGGTACAAAATTGTTGGAGAAGGACCAACACTTATTAGTATGTTCTAAGCATGTATTATTGATCTATGTTATGATTTAAGACTATAGTATGTTATTTAAAATTTTAGGAAAAACCCTAGCCAAATTTTTATGAAAACCGAGAGCATGTATGAACATACCTTAGTGTATAAATTTTATCTCAAGCTTGTAATAACATATTAGTGCTTGAGAACCTTGATTATATATTCTATGATTTAACTAGAATTTTTGAAAATCAATTGCTATTCTTTTTAAAAGAACCGAGAGCATTATAATTCATATATTGGTGTATGATTTTATTTTTGAACATGCAATGGTTTTTTAATGCTTTAGTATATTATTTATACATTGTGTGAATTAATTAGAATTTTGGAAATCAAATACTATTTTAAATTAAATGTCGTGAGCTTGTTTCTCTGAAGGTGATGATTTAATTAGTATTGATAAATATTATGATGTTAAATTAGTATAATAGAGTGTATGAACATAGTATATAATTGTTAGAATTTTGAAAATCAAATAACATTTTGAATCAAAAACCGAGAGCTATTGAGATCCATATGGTGATGATTCAAATGTTTTGGTTGATGTTATGATGTTACAATGTTATAATATAATGTTTAATGATGTTGGAATTTATTTAGAATTTTTAGAATTTATTTGCTAATTATTCGTAATTATCATATTACCGTGAACAATTGCTATATATTATTAAATGAATGGTTATGATGAACTATAGGTTATATTGGTGATGTATATTGATGTTGGGATATTATAATAAGTATATATCAATTTTGGGAAATTTGGATAATTATTCCTATTTATTGAATTACCGTAAATGTATATATGTATATATATAAATAAATAGTAATAATATCATATGAATTTTATAAATTCATATTCTGGACCATAGTGTATAATAATGCACTATATTAATTTAGAAAAATTTTCAAAGGTCATTTGACATTTTTAAATTAATTATCGAGTTTTTGATAATTAATAAGGATTTTAAACTTTTAAAACAGCTTTATTAATGAAATATTTACTAAATTAATATTCTGACAGAATTTAATTTTTAAAATTTTATAAACATAGATTGCTATGTTTGAGATTTAACGCTCATTTTATAACGCTTTAAAACCAAAATACGATTTTATTTATAAAAAGTGGTTATTAAATGCTAAAATATATAAGTCCTCGATTTACTTAGATAAATCGAAAATAGGACTTTATGTTTTCAAATCGATCAAATTGATTTATAAAACAAAATAGTAAGAAGTTATTATTTTAAAAGTCAAAATCGCCGACTTTTGTCGACTAAGTTGTCGACTTCGCCGACTTTTCAAGTCAAACGACGAATATACGCTTATAAATACGCTAGACGCTGTGAAGATATACTAATTGAGTATGACACCTATTAGTAAGAAAAGATTTCCAAATGAAACCATATATCAAAATGTACTTATACGCTGAACGATCTCTATGAACCAGAACAAGTCAATCGATACGCAGTTAGAGACGATCAATTCACTATGAATTCACCACATCGATAAGAAATATCAAGTTTATCATAGCTTTGAAAGTCTCGAGAGACTTGAGCGACGCACTAAAGCCTCGTCAGAAAGCGTGACGCAAACGCAATGACGGATTTTGATGAACCAACCAACCTAGACTTTTACAACCAACCATAGTCCAAAGTGGCTTCCTATCTTTAAATGCGGCTTCCTATCTTTAAATGTGGGCCTTTTCACCCCACTAAAACATAACTTTACTATTATTTCAAATGAATTTACTTACAAAGACTTATCCTACAACCTGCTTAAATGTTTTATCAGACACCGCCAAAACTATTTCGCTTTGTGTATGGATCCTATCCATATGCCCGGTAGGCTATGGAGATGGTTGAACTATTATATCAATTGTTGTGGTAGCACCCAACCTTTTAATGTCCGTCCCGTGCCGGATGATAAATGCCTGCCAGATCGCTAAGGTCGAACCATATACCGTGTTAACATATGCTTGCAGAGAGCGATGCAGGTCAGACGGATTACGGCCGGTCACGGCGGCAGAGACGGGAGGCCTCCTCTCGACGCTTATTTATTTATTATTATGTATTGCGACTACGAGATACGGACCATACACACCAAGAAAATGCCCGCCAGTTATGTTTATTTAATCGAATGATTTGTAAGCACAAGGCATTTTAACTAAAACCTCGCGACTTACTCGATATCGGGCAACAGAATCCAAATATCATCAAATGTTTTCGCATGAGTCCACCGAGTGCAATTTCGTACTTAGCCTCGCATGTTTGTTTTTAAACGCAGTTGAGCTCGATGATGATGATGGGGACGTGTTGAGAGTCCAAAGGTCCTCGATCGATTTACTTGAATTTGTGGGTTATAATCAATGCATATCGTCATATATGTATTCACACACTTTCCCGCTATACTCAACTCCTTTATTTATGCTTTATGTTTACAAACCATCGAGGTCCATCGATCGTGCCAAGTTTTGGGGTCCATGGCTAAACCTTTTCAAAAACATTATGACATCACCTCATATTCTCGCTTCAAGCATGTTAGTTTATTTTATTCATCTTTATTTTACCCATGTAACCCTAAAATACTACTCCTAGTATTAGTCGCGGCCAATCCGGGTCGTCCGGAGCTGGGTCGTGATGCAGTGGTATCGAGCTTTTTTTGTAAACCCAAAACCTTTATTCTAAGTCTAGATCGAATCATCGACTTCTAGAAACCCACCACCCTCTCAACACTCCATCACATCGAGCTCAACCGAATAAGGTAACCGCATTTTTCTCAAACTCATGAAATGGAAAATTTCATGACGAGCAAGTTAGAAGAACTTTTGAGAAATTTTATGATTATGGAAATTTTTGAAGTCGAGCAAGAAAATTTTTCCAAAAATTTTCGAATTGAACTAATACAATTTCTCAAGTATCGAGATGAAGTGTATGGTAGTATCGAGTGAATGATCAACACGGAACGAATGGATCCATTTTCGATATGTATATGAGTTGATCATGATGGTCTTTGAAATCATATTTCCCAAAAATTTTCAAATAAGACTTACTTTCCAACTTTCAAAATTTTGTTTATGATGAACGATATGTTATCATAAGACTAACTTAGACTCTAAGGAGATGTTCACATATCGTGAAAGAACATAGAAGTACTAACTTTTTCCTTACGATAACAAAGAACGATAGGAAGAACGAAGTAATGATGGCCTCAACTCAAACGATTTAAAGACGAGCGAGAAGGACGAACAAGGGCGACCTCAACCTTAAAGACGAACAACGCCGACACTTCGTCACTACTTCGACATGAGTGAGCATCGACACAAATCACGACATGGACGCCACTTACGGCTTCAGAATGTTCAGCCTCAACTTAAAAACCCGAAGATGGTAGACGACACGCCGACATACGCCCCGATTAGCAATTTGGCACGATCGCGCAAATTTCCTGCACTGTGCAGTAATTTTGTTTTAGCTAGATCTCTCGTTAGACTTCGATTTACGCATGGTTTTCACCATGCATTCTAACGCACTGATCTTCATTTGTTATGAAGAACAGAATCCCTAATTCTGCCTCCAGAATACGATAGAGTCCGTTGAACCTAGTTCGAGTGTTTGCATGTAATAAGGATCTCGTAGCTTATATTAAGATGTTGTCCTTATGTATACGCTTGGGTAAGACTAAGAAGTAAGTTGTGGTAAGTATTGTGCAGATGATGTTGCCACCTTATAGACTTGCTTGACCTTATCTAGTTGCTTCAATGCTACGCCTTAAGATATCCTTGCCTCGCTTTGAGACGACGATAGTCGACTTATGTTAGTTTTGCTCGCGATGATGGAGGGATGAGATATCTCGCGAGGAGGAGGATTGACCACACCCCACCCCTGCAGGAGGAGGTGGAGTATTTATCGCCCACCGGATGTGCTACTGGGAAGACTTGGTGAGTTCTCGCATATTATCTCCGCCTTTGGAGAGACGCCCGAGCCCACGGCACGACTGACATGACGGCATCCAACGCCTACTAGCGATACTCCCCCGCACTGGATGGTATGCCCGAGAGATATCGGAGATTACATCTACCGGGCATGGGCAGCCACGACTTGGTGGGAGATTTGCCCATTCTGTGAGTCACCCGACTTACGTACAGATTTACTTGCAGACCGAGAGGACCCTACCTCCCCGAGAGTATACTGTGGGACGAGTCGCCAGAGTGGCTTTACACGAGGTTCCGAGGCAGATTGACCCCCAGGCCTCCTTTCCTTTCGACGAGGGAAGGCCTCTAGCTTAGAGAGGGCAGACGCCTGCAGCCTCGGGAGAGCCGGTATTTCCACCCCACTGTCTGACACCCTGACGTCCACCAAGCACCACCTCCACCACCTATGGTCCCAACCACCACCAATGAAAGCACTCCGCTTGACAAGACGGATGAGGGTAACAGATGTCACTGTGGCTACACACGATCCGCCACTTACTACGAGCATCGGTGAATGCAACGAACGCCTAACCCCTCATGGAGACATACCAATGGTGGAAAGCGATGAGCCGGTCCATCTGGGACCGCCCGCATGGACATTTCGACAATGAGGACGACTCCGAGGAGGAGGAAGATCCCAAGAGGACTGGACAAGGGAGGACGATGATGTAACCCCGAGGAAGACGCGAGTAGGGAGGAAACTCGTGAAGACGTAGAAGCGATGTTTTAATTAGATCTGCTTTGTTATGACTAGCATGTGCTAGCTTTCCTTTATTTCAGCATCTCATGATCCTAGGACTCGATTTTTTTTCGCCATGTGCCCGAAACCTTGCTATTTCTATTTTCTATGATTCTCGATGTTGGACATCTTGTTTTGACAAACCTCGTTATCTATCTACATATATTTTCACCCAAGTGGGCCTTTTGGTAACAATTGTCTATGTTATGGATGAGTTGTTTTATTTTATATCGCTTTAAGAAGAAGCTATGAAAACCTTATATCAAGTGGTAAGCGCTTAGTAATTAACGATGGTATGTTTTATATAGCGTAACGCCCCGAAGAAACCCGAAAGAGAACCCGTGAGGTCGATAAGACCTAGATGAGCGGGTAATCCACGAGCAAGAACCAAGATAATCCCAACCACCGCCCACCTCAACCCGATCGCAGGATCAAGAACTATTTTGAGGCAAACCTCCTGCTTTTAACCGAAAGTGAGCCCAAGAAGCCAAACAATGGGTTAGGCCATCGAACGATTTTACCTTTTAAGACGCACGCACAGAAAGGTCGTTGCAGTGTTACCTTCCACCGATCGGACCGGCCGACTTCGTGGGAGGCCGTAAAGAAGACTTTACACCTAACACCGGAAGAATTCTCGTGGAGGATTTCAAGAGAGTCAGATGAAAAGTATATCCCCAAAAGCTATAGGGGAAAGAGGCGGAGTTTTTCCCGCTAAAACAAGAAAATTATCCAGAATCGACTATGATCGCACTTTCGCGTAGATGTCGAGATATTCGCTAGATCCGTGGACACCGACTGAAAATGTCGAAAAGTTCGTGTCGTACTAAGAATGGAGATACGATGTCTCTTGCCACCACTTGAGACCTATCTCACAATCAAGCTCTCGCACGAGCTTGATATCGAGGCGCCCATGACCGAGAATAAGTCGGTGTCGCCTCGCACACGGTAATTGGACAAGGAAAAGGAACTGGGACCCCAACCGCTGGAATAACAACCACTAAACTATGGAGAAGCAAGTCACAAGCGCCTGTGGCAAGGAAACACGGCAGCAGTTAGGACAGAGTCGAAGAGAGCAGCCTTATGCTCCACCCAAGGGACCACAGAATACTGGTGGCACCTCAATGCCCTAGATGCCATAGAGCACACAAGGTGTGTGCACGAAAACGTGGTAAGTGTTACAAGCGGGCAACGGCATTACGCCAACAATTGCCCAAAGGTCACGTTTGATATAAGGCCGAACCAACCGGCAATGCTCACCACTATGGCTATACAACTCAAATTTCACCGCAGTTAGCCCAAATTTCAACCCCAAGAACTCCAAAGGGCAACAACCCCACCAACAACAACTCCAACAACAAGAATAATGGAAGAACAAGAAGAATAATCCTCGAATCAAGAATGGCAGCCACCGCCCTAACAATGCAGAGAGGGCAACCATCACCTAACGCCAAAGAATGGCAAAGAAAGCTGTGCAATGTTCACGAATCAGCCAGACCATCGTCCCGTCACCAAATGGCCAAAGTAGGGCTCACGCCCGTGACAGGAGGCAGAATCTAACAAAACCAAGGAAACTCAAGGTATGGGAGTTCTACTCAACCCACCGTTATAGTATTATTCGACACGGGCTTCGATTCTTTTATTGAAAATCATGAGAAATGCCGGGCCTTAGGTCCGAAAAGTCAAGCCGTGATATGAGAATCTCATCGCCTATAGAGGATTATGATCATATACACTTTTGCTCGAACCCAGAGTCGACATTAGGATCACTTAAGGTTCGCCAACGATCTAAACATAATACCCATGGATGATGTAGACATAATCCTAGAATGGATCGTTAGCTAAGAATCATTCCACGATTCTCTCAGAAGGAAAGGAAAATTTCGCTTCACTTCCTCGACAAGAAGCTACGATTTTCACCGGATCAAGATGGAAGAAGAGTCCCGATAGTATCGCACTACGAGCTGGAGGATGATGAGCCGTAAGGATGCCATGCATTCCTTGTTTATTCGAACGAAGAGGATAAACCCGCGCTGGTAGAAGACATCAAGTCGCCCAAGAATTTTCTCGACGATTTCCGAGAATCTACCAGACCGCCTCCCGACAGACAATTAGAGTTTACCATCGACTTGGAGCCGTGATCAGCCCCAAAGGTCAAGGCGCCTATAGGATGGCCCCAAAGGAGCTAGAAGAGTCGAAAATCCAAACCAAGAGCTTTTGGATCTAGGATTCATTAGCCGAGTGTTTCACCTGGGAGCTGCTTTGTTTGTTAAGAAAAGGATGGTTCTTTGAGGACGTGCATCGATTATAGAGAGCTAAATAAGATGACACTAAAGAACAAATACCCTTTACCCGTAATTGATGACCGTTTGATCAATTGCAAGGAGCGGGTATTCTCGAAAATTGATCTTAAGTCGATACCACCACCTGAAAATACGGCCCCAAGATATACCAAAGACCGATTCAACCGTATATGGCCACTATGAGTTCATAGTTATGCCATTCGGATTAACCAATGCACCACCGATTCATGGACCTCATGAATGTAGTATTTCATCCATTTTTGATAAATTTTTTGGTCTACATAGATGACATCCTCATTTATTCAAAGAATGAAGAGAGTATAATGAATATCTAAGAACGGTTTTGCAAACCTCGAGAATGAAAGACACTTTGCTAAGTTTAGCAAATGTGAGTTTTGGTCAAGGAAGTTATGTTCCTTGGACACATCGTGTCAAGGTATAAAAGTAGATCCAACAAAGTAGAGGCCGTAAGCAGAATGGAAATCACCAAAGACTCAAAGACGAATCGAAGTTTCCTCAGATTAGTCGGTTACTATAGGAGATTCATCAAGGATTCTCCAAAATTGCAAGGCCAATAACCCAGCCTATTTCGAAGGGAATCAAGTTCAATCGACGATGAGTGCGAGATGAGTTTCCAAATACTCAAGGAAAAATTGACCAAGGCACCAGCCTAGCAAATCCTGTGTTTTGACAAGGGTATGTGGTCTATACAGCATTTATCTAAGACCGGACTGGTGTTTTGATGCAAGAAGGAAAAGTGATAGCTTATGCATCCCGACAACTCAGACCCCACGAGCTGAACTACCCAACCCACGATTTGGAATTAGCAATGTAGTTCATGCCCTAAAATTTGGAGACACCATCTCTATGGTGTGAGATGAGATCTTCACGGACCACAAAAGTTTGAAGTACTTCAACAACTAGATTTGAATATGAGATGTAGAAGATGGCTAGAATTAGTAAAAGATTACGATCGTGGTATTAACTATCACCCGGCAAAGCGAATGTAGTAGCCGACGCTGAGTCGTAAGAGCCATACCGAGTTAGGATGTCTCTTTATACAAGAGGAAAACTCGCCAAGAGTTTGGTAGAACGAAGATCGAACCGTTGAACCACCCAGACACCAGAGTCAGATCGCTACACTCACACCGACATCCGATCTAAGAAAAGAATTGTCGAGACAAAGGACGGAGGAAAAGTTGAAAAGATCCGAGAAAGACTAAGGTCCAAGGATTCAAGATTTCAAGAGTGCCGCCGGACAACGCCTTGTTGTTCAAGGTAGGATATGCTCTCGACGACGCAGAGCTTCGTAACGAAATCATGAGTGAGGCTCACGACACGCCCACACCGCCCACCCGTGCAGCATTAAGATGTACCAAGACCAAGGAAAAATTTTGTGGAAGGCATGAAACGAGACATAGCTTCTTTCAGAGAACGCCTCTTGTTTGTCAAAAGTGAAGGCTTCACACCAACGCCTTACGGGAAGTTACAACCGCTGGAAATCCTCAATGGAAGTGGACGATATAACGATGGATTTCACAAGCTTACCCAAATCGAGAAGAGAAACACCGCCATAGGGTAATTGTGATAGACTTACCAAAAGTGCTCACTTTCACCTATTCAAAGCACTTATGGATCCGATAAGTCGGCCCAAATTGACGTTAAGGAAATTGTACGACTACATGGAGTGCCAAAATCTATTACCTCCGATCGAGACCCAAGTTCACATCCAGATTTTGGATTAGCTTGCAGAGAACTCGGGTACGAGATTAAACTTCAAGACAAGATTCCACCCACAAACCGATGGACAATGGAGAGAACGATCCAAACGCTAGAAGATATGCTTAGAACTGTAATTTTGGATCGAGGTGCAAATGGGAAGATATTTTACCTCCGATCAATTTGCTTACAACAACGCTATCGCTTACGATCGGCATGGCCCCACACGAAGCCTCAGATGGCAAGAAGTGTAGATCACCACTTTACTGGGACGTTTCATGAGAGAAAAGTCATGTGGCTCGATGCAAAGGAACGAAATGATCGAGATCGCTCGCAAATTAGGATGAGAATAAAAGAGGCTCAGATGACAGTAAATCTTACCGATACGCTGTGAGATCCGAGCTACGCTTGAGGATGGAGACAAAGTATTTCTTAAGGTCTCTCCATCGAGAGGATTGTCGCCTGGCCTCGAAGGAAAGCTTAGACCCCGCTTTATAGACCTTATGAGATCCTAGAGGATAGGTCCAAGAGCATATAGGTTGGCTCTTCCGCCAAACCTAGGAAATGTCCATAATGTTTTTCACGCCTCACAATTACGAAAATACGCTCACGACCCAAAGCACGTGATTCACCAAGACGACGTGATCCTCGAGTTTATATGAGCTATAAGGAAGAACCCGCAGCCATACTTTGACCACAAAGTTCAAAGAATCACGAGCAAGTCGATCCTGTTAGTCAAAGTGTCATGGAGACACCACTACAAGACGCCACGTGGGAGCTTGAAGAATCGATGATGGAAAAATACCCCATCTATTTTTCTAGAGGTATACAAATTTCGACCTAAATTTTTCGTAAGGGGTGGAATGTAATATTCCAAAGAAACGAATATACGACATTGATTCTAAACCCGTAATTGTGGTTTTGCCAGATATTATCTTTTTACGACATCGAATCTGTGATTTCGATATTTATATCGTTATAACGATTCCTTTTATAATTCACTAGGATTGTGAATTTAAGGATTGAAATATTACGAAATGATTCGTCAATATATTTTAACGCCAAACGCCAGATCGAACGCCGCCTTTTCATGAAATTTTCCGAAAAGGAAGCTTGGAATTACTTCATCTTAATTCCTTTATTAAAAGGAATATATTTATTTAGTAAGTATGAACTTATCGCCACCATTTTGAGATGAGTCGATTTTGAACGCTTTGAGACGTTGAACGTTAACGCCTAGAGACGTTTGAAAATGAGTTTAATGCTCGGAAATTATAATAATTAATTTCCTATTATTATTTTATATAATTACAACATTAATGATTATTAAAATCAATAATTGAGTTATAAAACCTCGATAATCCAACTATCGAATTAAAACCCTAGTTTTCTAAACTATGGTTTTGGCATTAAATGATACCATTAAATTATCCTATGGTATCTAAACTTTATAATATGATATATATGGATATTATTAAGCATTAAAATAAGTTTTGAACCATAAAACTCGATAGTTTCAGCTTTTATAAAATTGAAACCCTATTTTCAAATTAGGTTTTTATTGCATAAAATGTGTAATAATTTTATCCTATGATATTATTTAATATTTAAATCATATATTTTGATATATATGATCAAAATTACATGAGTATCAATAATAGGTGTAATTTATATTTTAATCCTATTTTTCCCAATTATTGCCTGCATTTCAAATTATGCATGTTGATGATTTAATTATTTTATCGGCTTGTATTATATATCTATAAACTATACTATGATTAATATATAGTATTAACATGTAACAAAAATAAAATCAGCCCCTAAACCTACCCCCATGCTACCGATCATCACCCTCAACAAGCATGCACTCCACCTTTTTTTCACCCAATGCATGGCTTACCTTTTATCTACCTAATCATCACACTAATACTATCAATGAGCTGCAGATTTTGTGCCAATTCGCCAAAATCGAGAGAGAGAGATAGGTATGGCGGACTCTTCCCATTCACCCCACCTCATTATACTCTCTCCCAACAATTTTGAACACCAAAATCCTCTCCATCTCCTATTTCACCTCTGAAAATTTCAACAGCCCTCCCCATTTTCGTAAAAATCGAGAGCCTTGCTTCTTCCCCTTCTTCTCATTCCTTCATCAAGTCTAATACCATATCATATCCTTGTGATATTATACCATCCTCAAGGTAATACATGGTCTTTAGCTTCGATTTTTATCTCCATTTAATCAAGAAAAATCGAAAACTGTTTTGATGTGTATGTGGGTTTCGAAAGTTTTTATATATGTATACATATTTGTTTAAGTGTTCTTGAGCATGAGCTATGGTTATGTCTATGTTCTTGTTGATTTCTTTTTCAAAATACGAGCATAAACATGAAATGTTGTATATGAAATGGTTGTAATGATTTAGTTTATACATATAATTTTCGAAACCATAGGACGTATTGGAAATAATTTTCAAAATGGTACAAAATTGTTTATAATGACCTAACACTTATTAGTATGTTCTAAGCATGTATTATTGATCTATGTTATGATTTAAGACTATAGTATGTTATTTAAAATTTTAGGAAAAACCCTAGCCAAATTTTTATGAAAACCGAGAGCATGTATGAACATACCTTAGTAGATAAATTTTATCTCAAGCTTGTAATAACATATTAGTGCTTGAGAACCTTGATTATATATTCTATGATTTAACTAGAATTTTGAAAATCAATTGCCATTCTTTTTAAAAAGAACCGAGAGCATTATAATTCATATATTGGTGTATGATTTTATTTTGAACATGCAATGGTGTTTTAATGCTTTAGTATATTATTTATACATGTGTGAATTAATTAGAATTTTGGAAATCAAATACTATTTTAAATCAAATAAGCCGTGAGCTTGTTGCTCTTGAAGGTGATGATTTAATTAGTATTGATAAATATTATGATGTTATATTAGTATAATATAGTGTATGAACATAGTATATAATTGTTTAATTTTTTAAAATCAAATAACATTTTGAATCAAAACCGAGAGCTATTGAGCTCCATATGGTGATGATTCAAATGTTTTTGGTTGATGTTATGATGTTACAATGTTATAATATAATGTTTAATGATGTTGGAATTTATTTAGAATTTTTAGAATTTATTTATAATTATTCAGAATTATCAAGATTACCGTGAACAATTGCTATATATTATTAAATGAATGGTTATGATGAACTATAGGTTATATTGGTGATGTATATTGATGTTGGGATATTATACTAAGTATATATCAATTTTGGGAAATTTTGATAATTATTCTATTTATTGAATTACCGTAAATGTATATATGTATATATATAAATAAATAGCAATAATATCATATGAATTTTATAAATTCATATTCTGGACCATAGTGTATAATAATGCACTACATTAATTTAGAAAAATTTCAAAGGTCATTTGATATTTTTAAATTAATTATCGAAGTTTTGATAATTAATATGATTTTTAAACTTTTTAAAACAGCTTTATTAATGAAATATTTACTAAATTAATATTCTGGACAGAATTTAATTTTACAAAATTTTATAAACATAGATTGCTATGTTTGAGACTTAACGCTCATTTTATAACGCTTTAAAACCAAAATACGCTTTTATTTATAAAAAGGGTTATTAAATGCTAAAATATGATAAGTCCTCGATTTACTAGATAAATCGAAAATAGGACTTTATGTTTTCAAATCGATCAAATTCGATTTATAAAACAAAATACAAAATCGCCGACTTTGTCGACCAGTTGTCGACTTCGCTGACTTTTCAAGTCAAACGACGATTATACGCTTATAAATACGCCAAGACGCTGAAGATATACTAATTGAGTATGACACTCATTAGTAAGAAAGATTTCCAAATGAAATCCATATATCGAAAAACTTACTTATACGCTGAACGATCTCTATGAATCAGAACAAGTCAATCGTGACACGCAGTTAGTAGACGATCAATTCACTCATGAATTCAGCCTACATCGATAAGAAATATCGTTTATCATAGCTTTGAAAGTCTCGAGACTTGAGCGACGCACTAAAGCCTCGCCGTAGAAGGTGTGACGCAAACGCAATGACGGGATTTCGACGAATCTAACGAACTCAGACTTTTTACAACCAACCATAGTCCAAAGCGGGCTTCCCTATCTTTTAAATGTGGGCTTCTATCTTTAAATGCTGGCTTCCTATCTTTAAATGGGCCTTTTCACCCCACTAAAACATAACTTTACCGTTATTTCAAATGAATTTACTTACAAGACTTATCCTACAACCGCTTAAATGTTTTACCGACACCGCCAAAAATATTTCGCTTGTGTACGGATCCTATCTCTATGCCCGGTAGGCTATGGAGATGGTTGAACTATTATATCAATTGTTGTGGTAGCACCCAACCTTTAATGTCGGGTCCCGTGCCGATGATAAATGCTCTGCTAGGATTGGCGTGAAGGTTGGAACTATACCGTGTTAACATATGCTTGCAGAGAGCCGATCAGGCCAGACGGATTACGGTCGGCCACGGCCGTCAGACGGGAGGCCTCCTCTCGACGCTTATTTATTTATTATTATGTATTGTGACTATGAGATACGGACCATACACACCAAGAAAATGCTCGCCAGTTATGTTTACTAACCGAAAATGATTTGGTAAGACAAGGCATTTTAACTAAAACCTCGCGACTTACTCTATATCGGGCAACAGAATCCAAGTATCATCAAATGTTTTCGCATGAGTCCACCGAGTGCAATTTCTTGTACTTAGCCCCGCATGTTTGTTTTTAAATGTGCAGTTGAGCTCACGATGATGATGATGGTGATGTTGAGGAGTCCAAAGGTCCTCGACCGATTTATCAATTCATGGGTTATACCTCAATGCATATCGTCATATATGTATTCACACACTTTCCGCCGCTATACTCAACCCTTTATTTATGCTTTATGTTTACAACCATCGAGGTCCATCGGATCGTGCCAAGTTTTGGGGTCCATGGCTAAACCTTTTCAAAACATTATGACATCACCTCATATCTCGCCAAGCATGTTAGTTTATTTTACGCATCTTTATTTTACCCATGTAACCCTAAAATATCGCTCCTAGTATTAGTCGCCTCCAATCCGGGTTGGTCCGGAGTGGGGTCGGACAAACATATTTCACAACATACCCTTTACTCGGACGCACAAAAACTAAAAAAGCCCCAATGTATAAACTATGCTATGAGATCCACGCCTTATACCAAACACTCAACTAACGCTCAATGACTCTATCATATTCTGGAGACGTAACTAGGGATTCTGTTCTTCATAATAAATGAATATCAGTAAGTTAGAGTACGCAGTGAAAACCATGCGTAAATCGGAGTCCCAACGAAAGAGATCTATCTAAACAAATTTATCGCATAGCGCAGGAAATTTGCGCGATCGCGCCAAAATAAAATTCGAGACGATGTCGATGTAATACGCTCACCATGTTTATGTCTTTAGGTTGAGGCTGAACATTCTCAAGTCGTAAGTGACGCCCATGTCATGATTCGTGTCGACGGTCACCATGTCGGCGTGATGAAATGTCGACGCCGCTCTTCTTCGCGTCGAGATTATCCTCGCTCATCCTTCTCGCCGCCTTCGTCCGTCGAGCTCGAGGCCATCGTCACTATCATTCTTCTTATCGCTCTTTTGCTCTCATAAGGAGAGAAGTTCATACTTCTATGTTCTTTCACGATACGTGAGCATGCTCCTTAGTGTCTGTGTTCTTCGTGATAACATATCATTCATCGAAAACATGATTCAAGCTTGGAAACAAAGTTGTCTCATTCGAGAATTCAAAAGTAAAGTTTTAAAATGAAAGTCATAGTCAACTCATACAGGTATATCAAAAATGAATTCATCCTTCCCGATGATCATTCAATTCAACTCAAACTTGCATATCAATGCGAGTTCATCCTTCCCGATGATCATTCAATTAGTACCACCATGTACTTTCATCTCAAAATTTGAGTATTCGCATCAATACTTATTGGTTTCAAACCAAAGTTTTTGGAAAACTTTCTTGCTCAAACTTCCATTTCCATCATCAAAATTTTCATAATAACATAATCTTTCAAAAATTCTTCCACTTGCTCATCATGTAAAAATTTTTCGCTTCAAGAGTTTGAAAAGAAATGCGCTTACCTTTTTCCATTGAGCTCGATGTGATGGAGTGTTGAGTAGAGTCAAGAGATTTCTAGAAGTCCAGGACTCGATCTAGACTTAGAATAAAAAGAATTTGGGTTTACAAAGAGCAAAAGCGCCTGACACCACTCGTTACCAACCCCACCCGACGCACCCTGGACCGAGGCTTACTAATACTAGGAGTAGTATTTTAGGGTTATACGACTAAGATAAAGATGCATAATAACAATAAACTAGCATGCTCGAACATGGTATAACGATATAATAAGAATAATCTAGCATGCTTGATCATAATATAAGATAATGTCATACGGTTCAAAGTGGTTAGCGTAATACCCCTAAATCCTAAGTACGATTTAGCAGGATTATTACTCAAACAGAATAAATAAACATAAAGACTATTTATCAATAAACTCAATACGTAAATCAAGCATGTTTTTGGACTTTACTACATAACTTATGTTCTTGCAAATGAAAACATGTGATATGTACATATACGACGATGTACTATCAAGGTATAACTTTCAACGACAACCTTCCTATTGCTCAACACCGCCCATCGCATCACTAGCTCAATCGCATTATTTAAAAACAATATGTGGTCGAGTACAAATAATGCACTCAAAGGGACTTATGCCAAAAACATTTTATCATCTTTTAATTACTCGCCCATCATGGTAAAGACAAGCGGTTTTGATTAAAAGGCCTCGAGCTTACTAAACTTTTTCATCATTTTCATAAACATTCGTCTCACAGACATTTTCCTTGTATGTATGATCCATATCCTTCATTTCATCATAACATTAACATTTACGCCTGTAGAAGCGAGGCTCCTCTACGCCGCTAGCGACCGGCCGTGAATTGTCCTTACAAAGACACGTCACCATTAGGTGTACACGTTAATCCTAGCTGTATAAGTTTCCAAGATAGATCCGATTCGATCATTCATAAGTTGGGAGATACCAACAACATTCATCATTCATTCATTCATGGATAGGATACATACATAAAACATAAACATTTTGGCGTGTAATTTCATAAACATTTCATAATCATTTCAAAAGAGAGCATCATAAATAATTACTTTTCTTTTCAAGAAAGCATCATAATAGAGCATTTTATCCTCGAGGATAAGAAAGAAGCCCACCGATCGAAGCTTTCTTAATTCGCTTTCCTTCACGCCAACGATCGCATCCGCTCTCACCTTTACGTAAAACGATTTCGATGTCTCGACACGTTTTTGAGATTTTCAAAGTTTAAAATAAACTTTGATAACTTATACTATATTAATCAATTCCTTAACTAATTCAATACGCCGCTCAATCGCAGATCTTAAACCAAGCATTTCGCATTCGATAGAAACGAGATATGTTCAACTATTTCATTTTAACCCTTTAGTTAAACGCTCAACGATTCTAACGTTTTTTCGATATAAAGATTTCAATTATGAAATCTTTCTCACCAATGAGATTTTCTTATAAACTTAATACGCTTTACACGTATTAGCTTATTTATCGAACGATTCAGACGTTAATTTCAAAAGTCAATAATTTTGACTTTTCTTATAAATTCTTCAATAATTCATAATTTAATATCTAATTAATATAAATCGATTTTCAATCGATTTCTTTTCATAAAGGCTTAATTTCGATTTTCACGAATCGATAAACTTCATTAATATTTTTCTTAAATATTAATTAACTTATTCTTTAAACATTATTTTTCATTTCTAATGTTATTTAATATAACGTTTCATCGTAAACATAGTATACTATGTTTATAAAATTTCATAAATTTTAATATGTCTAAAATAATTTCTAGTCATATAATGTATTATTTTTCTCGATATTAAGGAATTAAGATCCTTAATATTCTTATTCAAACTCACGGCCCTTAAGCTTTAATTTTCAATCTTCTTCCAAAATTTTCTAAATTCATATAGTGTACTATTTTATCATAGTATCACTAATATGTATTAACATTAACTATAGAAAATTTGGGCATCACCTATTTAATTTCATAGGTCACGATTTTTCTTAGAAAATTGTCCAATAAATTTTCTTAAATTCTAATTAATTTATACAAGGCCCCAACATTGATTTATAACATGATTATAACATATATATCAACATATTTCATTTTTTTCATCAAGGATTCCTTGTCCAAAGGTTTCGTTCCTCCAATATTAATACCCAACATTTTTATAAAATTCCAATTAAATTACACTATGCTTATACACTATAGTGTAGCAACATTTCATCATTACATTAATCTAAAACAACCAAATCATGTCTAAATCAAACATGAAGCTCGGCCATTTTGAGCAAATTGAGCAATCAATCTTCAAAATTTCTAGCAAATTCATATAATACATAATTAATGTCATAGATCATCAATATGCTATAACATTTCTTAAATTAAAATTGTACATTAACTTAGCATTTCTTCATCATTTTCACACCTCCAAACATATAGTATAGATTTTAAAATTCCAATAAATCATAATGGGTTCCTTTGCTATTATTTAATATAAATCCATCATTAAAATTAATCCTAGGATTTTCAGAATCACCATAGAATTTACAACATAATTAATTTGTAAATAAATCACTAATATAAAGCATATACATTATGCTAAACATTATTTACAAACAACAAATCATGCTAGCATAATTTATCCTATTTTTCTCATTTATAACATAAGCATATATATTAAAATCGAACGGATGGATATCAAAATTTTAACGATAAATAAAGGTCGCTCGATTTCTAACCTTTAACCGTTGTTTTTTTGATGCCAAGGATTTTATATAAAGGTTTTGGGAATAAAATGAATAACACTCACTTTCTTTATTCTCTAACAAGCTCACGCTAAGAGGGAAAAAATGAATAAGAGAAGTGTTGCTTTAATTGCTATTAATTTATACACTTAAAGGAATAAACAAATGTCATACTTAATTCCTCACACTCTGGCCACTTCTCAAAATTGCAAGACAAATTTAAAAACTTTATGACTCACAAAAGATTACATCATGACAATTAATATCTCTTACACATAGTAAATGAAAGGAATCAAGATCCCTTCTTTCGATTCTAGACGCCGGTCACTACTTTGCACAAAGGAATGAATTTTTATTTTATTCCTTCTTTTCTTTATTAAGTCAACAAAATCATGCTACAATTAATTCATGCAAGACTAAATTGATGACATAGCCATAGTAAATACACCTCATTTCACTCAATTGAAAACAAAATCCTTTGAATTGAGTCACCAAGTGCCATCGGCACTTTCATTGCATAAAGGAAGAGTTTTATTATTTCTTGTTTTATTAACACGTGTATGTCCTACACAATCCAAAAGCAAGACTTATTAATTCATGAATCACTTTAATACATCATCACAAGGTTGTAGTAAATGTTCTTACACCATTTTGAAATAAACAAAATACATCCCACTTGAAGCAACAAGAGCCATCGCTCTCTCACACAACACAATATTTTCAAGATTTTTAGTTGATGACTCATTCATACACTATGTCATCATCTTACACAAAATTAATGCATTAACTCAACATCGAACAAAACAAAACAATTTTCTTTACTTTGGATCAAGAGTCGTCGTTACCTTTTTGATTTTTCTTGGTTTATGAGTGTAATATATATATATATATGTATTCCCTACTTCATTATTCCACACATTCACGCATACATGAGAAAAAATCAAACATTGGACCTACATCAAAATAGCTCACTGCAATTCCATAGTTAATTGCCAAAATTTGATTTTTCATATTTTTAGATATATATCATAATATATATCTTAGATGATAAATTATATCATAGGAAAATTTATTAGTATCATTTCATGTGAAAATCCTAATTTTCTAATTGTGGTTTTCAAAATTCCAAATTTGTTCAATAACTAATCCTTAATGTTCTAGCATTATCTTAATGCTAAATAATACTCTAATTACATATAATAATCATAGGAATTTAAATATTATAATTCCTTGATCATTAAACTCATTTTTCTATTCATCTCTAAACGTTAACGTCAAACGCCTCAAAACGTTAATTATCGACTCATCTCAAAATGGTCGAATAAAGTCATAATCACTTTATTAATTTATTCCATTTATAATGGAATTTAATTCTAAGTCGTTGCTTAGAAAATTTTACTAAATTTTAACTATCGATACTCAATCGACGTTAAAATACCACCGCCAAACACTTTATATATTTATATTCCTTAATTCACAATCCTTAGTGAATATAAAATAGAATTATTACTGTAATTAATCGAAATCATTATTCGATAAATTACTAATTCAATTATTTCGCGAAACCCCAATTTACTAATTTTAAATATCGTATCAGCCTTTAATTCTTCTAGATATTACATTAGCCATCGGACTTAAAATCATGGTCCGATGGACCTCAATAGTTCATAACAAGAAGCATAAATAAATGAGTTCGTAGTTTAGCAATGAAAGTGTGAATACATATATGACGATATGCATTCAAGGTGAAACCACAAATTCTAGATAAATTGCTCAAGGACACCGGACTCCTCAACACATTCCCCATCATCATCATCGAAGCTCAACCCGCACATTTAAAACAAACATGTGGCTAAGTACAAGAAATTGCACCGTGACTTGTGCCAAAACATTTGATAATTTAATTACACCGCCAATATCGTGGTAATACAAGTGGTTTTAGTCAAAAGGCCTCAGGCTTACTAAAACATTTTCGTTCAGAACATCGCCTGCCAGCATTTTCTTAGCGTGTATGATCCGTATCTCATAGTCACAATTCATAACAAGATTAAAATCAAACGCCGAGAGGGAGGCCTCCCATCTACGACGCCTGACCTACCAGTAATCTCGACAAAGACACAACACCTCACAAGCATATGTTAACATAGCAATAGTTCCAACCTTCACGCCAATCCTAGCTGTGCATTTATCATCCGCACAAGACCCGACATTAAAAGGTCAACGCGACCCAAATGACATAACCTCGTCATAATATAGTTCCAACTATCGCCACAATTTCTACCCGGCATAACAGATAGGATCCATACACAAAATGTAACATTTTCAAGGTGTAATGTAATAAACATTTATCATCAATAAAATAAGCATAATAAATAAATTCATTTGTAAAGAGTAGCAAAGTCGCTTTTGTTTGAAAAGAGCCCATATTTTGAAGATAAGAAGCCCACCGACTATGGTTCGTTGTAAATCGAGTCCCAGTTTGTTCAGACGTCAAGATCCAACCGTCAGTTTCATGCCCACACCTTACAATTTACGAAAAAGCGAGGCTTTAGTATCGTCATCAAGTCTCTCGAGACTTTCCAAATCTAAGATAAACTTCGATATCTTATATCGAAGCGAATCGAATTCCTTAATGAATTCAATACGCTTCCACCACGTATATAATCGAATTGTTCTCGCTCGAGATACGCTCAACGATAGACACTTTTTCGATATACTAATTTCATTTGTGAAATCTTTCTTACTAATGAGGTATCATACTCAATTAGTATATCATACGCAGCATCGACGATTTATCAATCGATAATCGTATGTTTGACTCAAACAACAACTAAGTCAACATCGTCAACAAAGTCAATAATTTGACTTTCAAATAAGAATTTGTTTTATAAATCGAATTTGATCGATTTGAAATCGTGAAAGTCCTATTTCGATTTATCACGTAAATCAAAGGACTTATAAATAATTTTCGCAATTATTAATCCTTTTAATAATTAAAACGCAGATTTTCGATTTAAAACGTTATTAAATAACGCTTGTCTTAAACATAGCAATCTATGTTTATAAAATTTTAATAAAATTCAAATATGTTCAAAATATTAATTAGACATATATTTTATTAATAAACCGAATTAAAAGGATTTAAAAGTTTTATTAATTTATCGAAAATTTTCGATAATTAATCTAAAAATATCAAATGACTTTCAAAATTCTCCTAAATTAGTATAGTGTATTATTATACACTATGGTCCAGAATATGAATTTGTAATATCCATATGATATTGCTTGTCAATTATCGATATATATATATACCTATAGCTACTGTAATTTTCAAAATATGGAATAATCATCCAAAATTCCCAAAATTGATATACACATAGTATAATGTCTCAACAAATAATATATGTCACAATTATAACCTATAGTTCATCATAACCGCTCAATCATAAATAAATCATAATATTCACGGTAATTTCAAGATAATTACCCAATAATTATCTAATAATTTCTAAAATTCTAAATAATTTACTACATGCTTAAACATTATAGTATAACAATAATACATCATAACATTAACTAAAACATTTGAAATCATCACCCTATGGAGCAATAGTTTCGCTTCTTTGATTTCAATTAGGGTTTGGTTTCCAAAATTCCAACAATTGTATACTATGCTTATATACTATATTATACTAATATAACATCATGATATTAATCAAAACCAATTAAATCATTACCATACGAGCTCATTGCTCTCGGTTTATTTGATTAAATTAGGTAAATGATTTCCAAAATTCCAATAATTTCATACAATATACAAATAATATACTAAAGCATCAATACACCATCGATGTTCAAAATAAAAATCATACACCATCCTATATATTCATAAGCTCACTAGATTAATTCAAAAATCAAACATATGGTTTTCAAAATTTAAATAAATCATAGAACATGTAATCAAGGTTCTAAACATTAATATGTCATTGCATGTTCAAAAATAAAATCATACACCAAGGTATGTTTATGTGTAAGTCACGGTATTGATCAATAAATAGCTAGTTTTTCCAAAAATTGTTAAATAAATACCATGGTCTTAAATCATATCATAGATCAATAATCCATCAATAAAATAATTAAAAGCATTCGTCATCATCCCATCATTTTATACTATTTTCAAAAATTATATAAATGTACACCATGGTTCAAAATCATGTAAACATGCTAGTCCATTTCAAGAGTTTAATATACAACCCTATGCTCATCTAACATATATTCACATGTATTTGTAAATAAAACTCAAGAACATGTAAATAAACAATAGCTCATGCTCAAGAACATTTAAACACACATATATATATATATATATATATAAATGTTTCAAACATACACACACATATATGAACAAGCTTCGATTTTTTTGTACAAATGGAGATGTAAATTGGTACTATGGCCTTGTTTACCTTGAGAATGGTATAGAATCACTAGAGCAATGGAGATACCAAGTCAGTGGAGGAGAAATGAGAAGAAAGAAAGATGAAAGCTTCAAAACGTGGAGAGGGCTCGTTCTCGAGCGTAAAACGGGAGATACTGAGAGTAATGTGGTTCTAAGAGGTTGTAATGGAGTTGTATTTGAGAAAGTAAGAATAGGAAGGATCTCCTATGTTATCTCTCTCTCCTCTCGATTTTTAGCCCAAAATGGGGCAAAATCTGCATGATTAGGCTAGGTTTAAAAGGTGCCATGCATCGTCAAAAAAAAAGGTAGTGCATGCTTGTTCTCATGACAGAGCTCATGCACGGGGGGTTTAAGGGCTGCTTTTAATTCATTTTGTATAATAATACATAATATATATCACACATGATCATAGATATAAAATACAAGTCATAAAAATAATTAAATCATACCTAAGTAAAATTCAAAATTACCGATCGATAATTATATAAATAGGATTAAAAATATAAATTACTCCTATTATCGATACTCATGAAATTTTCGATCATATATATCATAATATATGGTTTAGATACCATATGATAATTTAATGGTATCATTTCATGTGAAAACTATAGTTTATAAACTTAGGTTTTCAATTCCATAATTTTGAATTATCGAGTTTTATGGCATATAAATTGATTTTAATAATTATTAATACTGAAATTACATAAAATAATAATAGGAATTTAATTACTACAATTTCTCGAGCATTAAACTCATTTTTAAAACGCCTCTAGACGCTGACGCTCAAAACGCCTCAAACGCTCAAAATCGACTCATCTCAAATGGTCGCAGAAGTTCATACTTACTAAATAAATAATATTCCATTATCATAGGAATTAATATGGAAATCAATTCCAAGCTTCACCGCCAGAAAATTTCCATAAAACATGACGCTCGATACGATCGTCGTTAAAATATATCGATCAATCATTTCGAATATCTCAATTCCTCAATTCACAACCTTAGTGAATATAAGAAGGAATTCATTAATATAATACTGAATCGAAATACAATTCGATGTCATACGATGAGAATATTCGAAAACCCCAATTACGCGTTTAGAATACCGTAATCGTATGTTCGCTTTTCGAATATTACAATCGATATCGATCCTATGCCGGAAGGCTTATACTGGCTAGGATTAACGTACACTAAGGTGACCGTGGTGAAGGACAATTCACGGTCGGTCACGGCGTCAGGAAGGAGGCCTTCACGATGTTCGACTATGATGTTTTGATGGTATAATGATATGATATGGATCATACACACCAAGAAAATGTTCGCCGTCGACTTTTATGAACCGATGAAAATGTTTTAGTAAGGACTATGCATTTTCAACTAAAACCCTTGTCTTACCATGAGTTGGCAGTAATTCAAATCTAATAAAATGTTTTCGTGATAAGTCATCGAGTATTCTTGTACTCACCGCATGTTTGTTTTTAAACGCAGTCGAGCCTCGATGCTGATGATCGATGAGCAGGTTGAGTAAGTCAAAGGTCTTTGATGTTTTGTTAAGATTTGGTAACCTGAATACATATCGTCAAATATGTATTCACACACTTCTTCACGCACTCAAATTATTTTATGTTATGTCCGACGACGAGACAATATGAACCGAAGCCCTTCGGATCGCAATATCCTTTCGAATGCTTGGTCTAAACCTTGGTCCGATATGTTATAAATGTATGTTTTGTCTCAAGTATTATATCTCACATGTGATGCTCACTGTAATAGTCTTTCTTTATCCCTAAATGTTATTCCTAGTGTTAGTCCGCCCATCCAAGTTATCCGGAGCTGGATTGATAAAATGCAATATGGAGAAGGAGAAGAGAATCAGTGAGAATACATAAATTTCGAGGACAAAATTTCTTTAGGGTAGAATGTAATACCTCGAATTTTCGGTTTAAAATTTTGAAAATAAAGCATGAATGTAACCATAGAAACGAGAATGAAAGTGAACGCTTGTAATTGTCGATTTTGAGTAAACCGATTTTTTCTCAAAAATCGAATGAAATTATTTTAATAGTAAATAAATATGTTTTTAAGTATATTTGGGATATTATTTACACTAAGGAAGAAAGAGGAAATATTTTCCTATTATTTGGTGATTTTCAAATTATAGGAATAAAGAGGTAATTTGTGATTTAATATGTGATCACTTGATTTTATGTGATGAGTTGTCATGTTTATCTTATTGTATATGATAAGATAATTATCTTGTACATCATGCATGAATTTCAAAATATGGATTGGATGAGATGCTTGAAACGACATTTTAAGATAAGATGTTATGATATTTTATAAAATAATAAAATAAGGTCATAATTAATTAAGAGATAATGTTTATCTCTTTAAATGTGTGATAATGTGATAAGTATCATAGGAGATAATATTTTGATAATTGAATGCATAGTTTTCAAAATCTTGTATGATTTTATGTAATTTTCGAAAATCATCAATTTTTGTGATAATTATATTAAATAATTTATTTAATTATATACTTGATAAATATCATGATTCTAGATCAATATTATCTCCTAGGAATTATAAAATTTCGAAATTAAGGAAATAGGGTAAGAATGGAATATTGAGAAAATTAAACTTGAAACCCTAGTTTTCAAAAAATTGGGAAATTGCTTAGAAATATTCCAAAATTTATTTTATGATATAATATCATTATATTTATGTAATTACTAATGAAAATAATATTGGTTATGAAAATAATAATAGTTTGATAATTTATCCTTAGTTTCAATTATTTGCCGATAACTTTACATTAGTATAAAGAAATGATCTTAATTAATTTTCCTATGATTTATTTTATCATCTAAGATTATTATTGTGTCATATAGCTATTAATTGGAGAAAATAAAATATTTGGTATATTATTATTATAAGTGCCGAAAATATTAAATTTTAGTGTGAATGAATATAAATATCATACTTTAATTAACGAGGTCATAATTATAAAGATAAGATATATTAGTGTAAAGTAAAGATGGTTATCAAATTAAACAAGAACCTATGGTTTTGGATCATTATACTAAAAATTTTGACTGAAATAAGGCTGAAATATTTTTAAAACTCTTTGAAAATGATATCTTATCCTAAGTTAAAACTTGACTTTTCAAAATGATATTATCATATGATAATATTAAAATATATGATATAGAAAAATAAAAATCTACCCTAAGGATAGAGAAGTTAACACACACATACACATTATATAAAGTAATAAATTATTTATTCTATGATAAGTATAAGATATATTAATTAAATAATAAAATAACATAATAAACTATAGGATAAAATAAAATAAATGTTTCTTATGAAAGAGGGTGACCTAAAATTGTAAGAAAAAAGGTATGAGTTGTAATTTTAAATTTACACCTAGATATGTTATAATTTCAAAAAGATAAGATATGAATAATAATTAAAATATAAGATAAGATCAAAATTTTTCTCATGTATGGTTCGAAAATTAGGAGATGAGAATGAGTTGTAATTTTGACTTTATATTAAGATATTTTATAAAGTAATGATTAAATACACTTTATAACATCTATAAATGAGACCCTCTTATACCATCATTACGAAAATACTAAGAAAATAGGGAGAAAAAAGAGAAAAATGTAGAGTATTCCAAAGGTTCTTTTCGATCAGATAGAAAACGTCACGACGCCGATCGAAACCACATAGAAGGTTAGAAACCTACACTTCTTATTATTTTATGTAAAAATATTAGAAATTCATATGTGATATGTTTTGTTACATGCTTTCAAAATTATGTGAAATACGTGAAAGTTATGCTATATGTCGAGTTATGAATTAAATATGTTTATGATGTTTATAAGCATGTATTATGATTTTAATACGGGTTAAGCATGTAGTAAAAACACTATGATATGACCGAAAATAAGTATGAATCATATGTTAATGTACATGAATTTTAATTGTTGTTTGAGCATGAAATAATGATAGTTGTTCATGTTCAAAATTGTATGATTTTATGTGGAATCTTTGGAAAATATGGAATATTATGAAATGGTAATTTCAAAATTACAAAAGCATGAAATATTGATGTATAAGTTGTAGATGATGAATATTATGTCATATTATTAATATATATGATAATAGTATATATTATGTAAAAATTTCAAATATATATATATATATATATATGGAATTTTGAAAATTATGAAAATAAAAGAATACTGACATCTCGTGATACGTAATATGTAGATCATATGATAGGATACGTGAAAAGTTGAGACGAGGAAAATACGCCCTGAATACATAGAATTTGAGTATATATGTAAACCGAGTAAGTAAAGTCAAGACGCGACGACGTTAGATATGAAATTAAGATTCAGACGCTACGCAGAATGATATGAATTAAGGAAGGAACGAAAGAATAAGATGTTATATCTATTCGAGACACGACAAGTATAATAGTGATTAAAGTATGAAAATAGTGATCCTCGACGTTAAAAGGATCACGTAGTAAGTCCGTTGTTTCGGATCAATGATTATCGAAAAGTATAGCGATGTACTAAACCTCGCTTCTCACGCTGAAAAGGGTTCTCGCTTTAGGAGAAAGAAGACGACAATTAAGTACTAGTGACGAAGAACTTTAAGTTCGAAAGCTGGCTTATCAAAACCATTTACGAGTTTTGGAAAATCATTTACCGTTATTATTTTACTGTTTTTCTCGAAATGATAAAGCATTATATTGTCTCGCCAAAAATGTTTTATGTTTTGTATATGTCCATCTCGGCCGCTCGGGCAATGTGAAAAGTATTACGAATTCGGATCCTGTCGGCCAAGGTGAATACTAGCTAGGTTGTGTACACTTCACCAACCGTGGTACGGCCGTTGTTCACCGAACTGCTCATGGTTAGTCGTGCATCCGGGTGAAGCGGGAGGCCTCCTCCCGCGCTTTCCATAGCCGACTTGGAATATACGCTGAAAGAAAATGTCTCATGACACGACTTTGAGAAAGTAATGAAAATGTATTTTGTAATCATGCCTTTTCAAAAACCTCAGGTCTCACGTGAAGTAGGCAGCATAATATTTCGTGAAAGTAAAATGTTTTCGCAATGTGTCCACCGAGGTATCTTGTACTCACCGCATATTTGTTTTAAACGTGCGTGTTGAATGTGACGGAACAGAGCTGAGTTGAGCGGAATCTTTGTCAAAGAAGATGAAGTATTTTTTGTTCTCCTGAGAACGATCTTCACACGCATATCTCACATGCTTTATTCACTGTCAAACTCTTGAGACTCATATATTTTGTTACTATGTTAAGCTTTGAAAAAGTTATCGTTTGTTCAACCTTGAACCATCTCTACATATATAAGTCGTGTTGATCCATCATGATTCTCGCTTTATTGAAACATCTATATTTCTTCATAGATGAAAAAAAGTCAAACCCTTATTCTTTTCATATTCATCGAATCCAAACCCCAAGTCACGGTCCGGTAAGGTTTAGCCAAACCGGCCGTGATAGAGTGGTATCGTAGTAGTTCGCTTGCTTTGAACCAAAAATATTCTTTCTATCCAAAAGTCTAGTTTCAATCACTGACTCTTTATGAAGCATTCATCATCGCCAACGCCTGCTCATCACGCCAACCAAAGCAAGAGAAAGTGAGTTCGATAAAAGGTATGTTTTAAAAGCTTTTGAAAAGTTATGTTACGCTTTGAGAAAGCATTAGTGAAAAATGTTTTTTTAAAGTGACATGCCGCTGAAAGAGAAAGTGAATAGCTTTCAATTTTGATAATTCATTGATAAGACAACAAAGTGGTTTGTCTAAAGAAGTTTAAGCTTATACCGATTGGTATGTGATCATTTTGTTATAATGAAAAGCTTATACCCGTGGGGTATGAGTATTGATGATGACATATATAGCGTTATATGTCAAGAAGGTATATTTATGAAACGAAGATGAATTGTGAAAATGTTTTGATTTTCAAAAGAACGAGACGAGCTCTAAGTTTCACGAAGAACTTAGATCAACGAGAGCATAAGAAATTCTCTCCCATGTATAACGTGAGTGTTTGATGAAACACGAGAACTTGAGAACCTAGAACGCTTTTAGGTTCGGATTGACTAACATAAATTGGAAAGCTACGGCGAATGGGGCTTCACTAACTAATGTCACTGCGAACGTAGGCACGCCCTTCACTGAGATTCTACGCGATGTAATCAATCGTTGTTTATGCAAATTAATCTAGAGTGATAGATGAACTTGGAAATTAGAATGATAAGTGATAAGTATTTACAAGCTTATGCTAAAGGACGTGCATAAACCTTGTGTTCTAAGAAGTATAGTTCCTTTAGAACCCGATGATTTAAGTTTTTTCCCTATTGTTTTTAAGTTAAAGATGACTTACTTAGAACCATCTCAGTATTCAGATGGCAGAAATGGGAAAGATAAGGGTAAGAGTACCGGACACGCACGTTTCGGATTTAGAACTCACAAGAGAATATCGACTCTTCTATTACAAAATAGGCAACCGATCTAGGGCAATTGGACAAATTCCTACAATCTGGACTTGAGGCTCACAACCATGGAGTAATGGACTGGACGGTATCCAACGACCATCCTACTGCTTGTCGACAGATTGGCAAAGGTATGCGCGAGAAATAGCAAGGGAGTACATTTTCTACAAAGAAAACTCGAGGCACCGCGATTTACCGTAGTTTATCACCACCAGATAATACACATACAACGTGTATGGAGAAGACCTATGGAATCGCCTTTTCCCGTGTTGGATGAACAGCGATGAAGATAAAGGAATGGTTGTATCAGATGTTCCATACACCGGGCCATTTATGTTCCTTCGGTTGCAAGAAATAGATGAAAATGGGCAATGGATTGTGATCCTATCGCCGAGGGATCGGGAGAAAGGACTAGTGGAGACAAGAGCCACCACATGGAGAAATAAACAAACCAACACTATAAAGGACTTCGATCGTTTTTGAAGGATTGGATCTGCCTCATAAAAGAGCCAAAGACATGTCTCGAGACGGGAAAATTTCCGTAAAAGAAGAACGATTTCGACGAGTGACTCTCCGGCATAGAACACTTAGATAAAGTAAGACTATGTAAGTCGCTATGACATAGATAGTATGGTTAGTATGTATAGAGAAAATGTAGTTGATGACATTTTGTAGTAAGTATGTTAGTGGTGTCAAAATTTTGGTGTAAAATGACATCACGTTATGTACTAAGTTAAAGAGACTAGTCGTTGTAAACTAATATATAGAAAAGTCCTCATGGAAGCATTTGACGATACATGATGTTACATGGCTTGTTGTGGAAAAGTATCAGATATGATATGTTTGTTGTTCCATGATCCATAATAAGATTATGTGCTAAGTATCAATTTAGAAATCGACATTTGTTTTATTTAAAACATTAAGAATGCCTCCTAGAAGAGAATCGAGACGCGGGAGAAGAAGAGACCCGAACCGTAATTCCAACAACCACCACCGGCCAGTAGGTAGAATTGTTTCAAACAAACCCGCCCACATTTAATGGGACTCGAACCCCGACGTAAGCCGAACTCCGTTAAGGGCAATTGAACGAATTCAATTTCCCGATTGAACGAATCAGAAAGACTCTCCGTGTTACCTTTCAATTAATCTGGTTCGCAAGCAGACTTCTAGTGGGAAACTAGAAGGAAAATTACATCAAGAATGATGGAAGAATTTACTTGGGAGGATTTCAAACGGTATTATATGATAAGTATATTCCAAGAGTTATAGGAAGAAACAAGAAAACGAATTCTTCGGCCTCAAACAAGGAAATAAGTCGGTAATGTATCACGATCGGATATTCGTGATATGTCAAGATTTGCCTGCAATTTGGTGATACCGATGAAAGATGGATGACAAGTTTAGATCTCGACTAAGGCCCTAGATTAGGATATCTCTTTGCCATCCATGGAGCAATGACCTATACCGAGGCCTTGGCAGCGGCTTCGATATGTATAAGCATTGCCGCAGAACAAACCAACAGTAGTCCAAACGGACAAAGGAAAGAGAAAATTGAGGATAACCCTATGGGCATATTACTAAAACCAAGTCAAAAGTGGCTTTCGTCGTGTAATCAAAGGCAAAGAATGGGCCCCTGTGTAATATCCCTAAATCCTAAGCATGATTGTAGGCTAATACTGAATAATAATCACAAGCTTTAACCAATATATATATATACAAGAACTCATATGTTCTCGATGTATTCAACTAATCAACATCATAAGATAAATTAATTCAATTGCAATGAAAACGTGAATACACATATGACGTATGTGTATTCGCGTTTCTAATATATCGATTCAAAAGGGGTTCCACCGCCCGAACATCTCCATCCATCATCTCGCTTCAACCCGCACATTTAAAATAACATGCAGGCTGAGTACAAGATCGCACTCGGCTCATGCCAAAATAATTTATCAAGTTTAAATTACTCGCCCATCCCCCAAGAATACACGAGGTTTTAATTTGAAATACTGCGTGCTTACTAAATAATTTTCTTTCATTTTCCATAAAGATTCGCCCGCCGACATTTTTCATGTATGTATGATCCATATCCACCACAATAATTCATCCAACACACTCCTACGCTGGAGAGAGGCCTCTCACACGACGCCGCGGATCGCCGAAAGACCCTTTCAAAGACACAAATACAAATAATCAAGGCACAAAATCCAGCCATCTCAAAGATATTGTGATATTAATTCTCCATCATCCTTGGGGTACTTCCAAGAATACGTAATTCAAGCATGTCATAAAGTTTGAGCTACCCAACATTACGCATCAACAATCATGGATAGGATACATACATAAAACATAAACATTTAAGTGTGTAATTAAATAAATCATTTCATAAATATTTGTCAGCAATAAAGCATCATAAATAAATCATTGCGTATTCTACCGGCGAGTATAGTAAAGCCCACCTTTACTTTTCGAACTGACTTTCGACACGCGTGTCTCCTCTCTGTTGCAAGCAGCCTTCACGTCCCAACCTTTACGCAAAATTTACGCTAGACGCTTGGCATCGCTTTTCGAGATTTTCAAAGTTCATTCAACTTTGATAAATAATAATAATTCAAGTTTTAATAAACTTTAATACGTCAGCTTCAATGCGTATTTCAATAAAATAATTTCGTATTTCGAGAGAGACGTAATATGATCTATAATCTCATTTTAAACTTTGTGTTAAATAATTAACGATAATAACGTTATTCAATAAAATGATTTCAATTATGAAATCTTTCTCACAATTGAGATATTCAAATAAAAGTAACACGCTTTTCATGTGATTAGCGATTTAATCAACGATTCAGACGTTAATTTCGAAAGTCAACCATTTTGACTTTTCGTTATAAGATTTCAATAAAATACATTTTTAATGTATAAAATTAATATAAATCTTTTTCAATTCTCGATTTTTCAATTAAATCGATAAACTTGATTAATATTTTCTTTCAATATTAATCTTTAATACTTTAAGCATTATTTTATGCTTTTAACGTTATTCGATATAACGCTTCATCGTAAAACATAATATTCTATGTTTAATAACTCTCAAAATTCAATTATGTCTAATATAATTTTTGACATATAATAATTTATTATTCTGATTAAAAGGAATTAAAATTCTTATTTAACAACATATAGCTCACGACTATATGGTAAATTTTCAAACTTGTTCCAAAAATTCTTCTAAATTCATATAGTGTATTATTTTACACTATGATCATTAATATGTATTAATATCACTACTAGAAAAATTTGGAACACACCTATATACATTATATAGGTCACGGTTTTACCAAAATTAATCCAATAAATTCTAATAATTATACACAAGTCTCCAATATCAATATATAACATAATTATAACCTAATGTTTAATAAAATCAAACTATACTCCAAAATTCAAACCATGTAGCTCACTACTATTTAGGTATATCAAACTAAACAATTTTTATAAAATCCTATAAAATTACACTATGCTTATATGCTATCATATAGCACTAATACATCATAATATCATGTAATAACACAATATAAACCATTAATTCCTACACTATAGGTTTTGGCCCTTTGATTATAAATAGTATATATGTCCAAAAATTCTAATAAATTCCTACATCACCTAATTAATACCCTAGATCAACAATATGCTATTATATCAAGCATATAAAATTATACAACAAAATTAATGTAACAGCCCCTAAATCCTAAGTACGTATTTAGCGGTGGATTATTACTCTAAACAGAGATGAATAAACAACGAGACCATTTAACATTAAACAGAATACATAATCAATTATGTTTTGGACTTTACTACATAACTTATGTTCTCAGCAATGAAAACACGTGATATGTACATACGACTACGTACTATCAAGGTATAACTTTAATGACAACCTTCCTATTGCCAACATCGCTCCATCATCACCACCAATCGCACATTTAAAAACAAATATGCAGTGGTAGAAATAATGTACTCGTGGACTTATGCCAAAAACATTTTATCATCTTTTAATTACTCTCGCCCATCATGGTAAGATGTGGACTTACGCCAAAAACATTTTATCATCTTTTAATTACTCGCCCCATCATGGTAAGCCACAAGGGTTTTGATTAAAAGGCTCGAGCTTACTAAACTTTTTCATCATTTTCATAAACATTCTGCTCTCAGCAGACATTTTCTCTCGTATGTATGATCCATATCCCTTCATTTCATCATAACATTAACTTTACGCCAAGCATGAGGCCTCCCACGTCCGCGACCGCCGCGAATTGTCCTTACAAGACACAATACCATTAGGTGTACACGTTAATCCTAGCGTATAAGTTCCTTCCAAGATAGATCCGATATCGATTTCATTCATGTTGTCGGTACTAACCCAACAACATTATCATCATTCATCAACATTCACGGATAGGATACATACATAAAACATAAATATTTTGGGCAGGTATTATAAACATTTCTCAAAAGAGACCATCATAATAGATACTTTTCACTTCAAGAAAGCATCGAATAAAGCATTTTATCCTCGAGGATAAGAAAAGAAGCCCACCGGCACGAAGTTTTTTAATTCGCTTTTCCGCCAACGATCGCTTTCTCTCACCTTTACGTAAAAACGATTTCAAGACATCTGTCGTTTTGAGATTTTCAAAGTTTAGAATAAACTTTGATAATTTATACTAATATAATTTCAATTCCTTAACTAATTCAACATGCCGCTCAATCACAGATTCTAAACCAAACATTTTCGCATTCGATAGAGACGAGATATGTTCAACTATTTCATTTTAACCTTTTAGTTAAACGCTCAACGACATCACGTTTTTCGATACAAGGATTTCAATTATGAAATCTTTCTCACCAATGAGATTTCTTTATATAATTAATACGCTTCACACGTATTAGCAGATTTATCGAACGTATTTCATACGTTAATTTCAAAAGTCAACAATTTTGACTTTTCTTTATTAATTTCTTTAATAATTCATATTTTAATATCTAATTAATATAAATCGATTTTCAATCGATTTCTTTTCATAAAGCCCTAATTTTCATTTTTCACGTGAATCGCTAAACTTTATTAATATTTTTCTTAAATATTAATTAACTTATTCATTAAACATTATTTTTCATTTCTAACGTTATTTAATATAATCGTTTCACCATAAACATAGTATTCTATGTTTATAAAATTTAATACTTTCGATATGTCTAAAATAATTTCTAGATATATAATTTATTAATATTTTTCTCGATATTAAGGAATTAAAACCCTTAATATATATATATATATATCCAAGCTCACTGCCTCGAGCTTATAATTTCTAAACATCTTCCAAAATTTTCTAAATTCATTTAGTGTACTATATTATCATAGTATCACTAATATGGTTAACATTAGCTATAGAAAATTGAACATCAAATTCCTATAGCTTATAGTTTCTTGCCTAGCAATTTTATACCAAACATTTTTATAAAATTTCTACAAAATCACACTATGCTCAAATACCATCATGTAACACTAATACATCATAATATTAATCAAAATCAACTAAATCATCAATGTTTCAAGCCATGAAGCTCACGGTCCTCTTGAAAAATTTTGAGCAATTAATTTCCAAAAATTCAGTAAAATCACATAGTCCATAATTAGGGTCCTAGATCAAACTATACTATAACATTTCTTAAATCAAATTTGTACCTCAACATATATTTCTCCATTATTTTCGCAATATCAACATAGTTCCATACAAATTTCAAAATTTCCAATAATTCACAAAGTGTCTTTGCTATAACATAACATTAATCCACCAACAAATTCACTTAACAATTTTCGATCAAACCCTAAAATTTATAACATAATTAGCTTGTTCTTAAATCATCAAATACGAAGCTTAAACATTATACTAAACAATGTTAATGAACAATAAATATGCTAGCATAATTATTTCTATTTTTCTTATTAAGAACATAAGTATATAATTTAAAATCGAATTGTTGAAATCGAAAATCTTAACGTATAATTAAAGCGTGTTCGATTCCTAACCTTTTAACCGCTATTTTTTGGTGCAAGGATTTTTGTATCAAAGTTTGGGATAGGAAAAGAAGAACACTCATCTCTTTCTTTCTTCAGATGCTCACGTAATGTGTTTGTAAAAGAGTGGACGTTGCTTTGTTTTAATTATCCTATCATTTAGGACACAAAACTAAAGGAAAAGGAATAAGTATTACACTTAATTTCTACACTTCTCACGGTCCACACAACAAAAGCAAAACAAAATGTTTTGACGACTCACTTTACTTTATTACATCACTTATTCTTTAGTAAATACACATCACCTCAACTTAATTAAAGGAACAAATATCTTCACTTAAATTCATTTGCATGTGCTCGCACTCTCAATCGAACAAGGAAGGATAAATTTTATCTTTTGCCTTATACTACAATTAAATATCATACACTCTATCAAATGCAAATCAATCCATCGTTGTTTTAATTTTTCTTCTCACCTTCATAGCCTAACCACACGGCACTTTCAAGCCAAATGCATCCCACTTGATTTCTTTCATTTAATTTACTTGTTTTATGTGCAAACATATTCCACTATTACACTAATACATAGCATGGCAATTTCATGCATAAATGCTCACGGCAATTTCATCACATTGTCATACGTTGCTCACGATAATTTCATGCATAAATGCTAAGCATTTTATTTTCCTTGCAATTTATAGATATATAGTACAATATATGTCTTAGATGATAAATTATATCATAGGAAAATATATTTAGAATGATTCATGTGTGAAAACCCTAATTTTCTAATTAGTATTTTCAAAAATTCTAAACTTGTCCAATAATTAATCCTCGATGTTCTAGCATTACCTTAATGCTAAATAATACTCTAATTACATATAATAATCATAGGAATTTAAATATTATAATTCCTTGATCATTAAACTCATTTTCTATTCATCTCTAAACGTTAACGTCAAACGCCTCAAAACGTTAATTATCGACTCATCTCAAAATGGTCGAATAAAGTCGTAATCACTTTATTAATTTATTCCATTTATAATGAAATTTAATTCTAAGCTTCGTTGTTTGAAAATTTTACTTAAATTTTAACTATCGATACTCAATCGACGTTAAAATACTACCGCCAAACACTTTATATATTTATATTCTTAATTTACAATTTTAGTGAAGATAAAATAGAATTATTATCTCGTAAATAATCGAAATCATTATTCGATATATTTCCAATTCAATTATTTCTATTAAACCCTAATTTACTTAATTTTAATATCGTAATTCAGCCTTTAATTCTTCTGGATATTACATTCTACCCCTTAAAAGAAATTTCATTCCAAATTTGCATTCTCATAAAGTAAGGGGTGTCTCTGTATCATAACATCTTAAATTTTCCACGTGATTTCTTTTGTCCATGATTCCTTCATCGACTTTCATTAAAGACTCAAACTTGATTCTTTAATAATTAATCATACGATCAAAATAGTCGAGATTTTATCACAACTCATCTCGAAAGTTAAAGATCACGCGTTATGGCGGATCACGTGTTTGGGTCATATTCATATTTCCTTAATCATGACACGTGGAAAACATTACGTATTTTCCCCAATTTGGCGGTAGTACCCTATAAAGCCACCGGGCCTATCATTACTGGATCTCGTAATGTCCTATAAAACATGATCTCAACATTCTCAGATCTCGAACTTTATAATTTCGATGGAGAAATCTTAAGAACTTTATTTCTCGTGATTTAAAAATGCAGTCAGATTACGCCAGACAAGGCAAGACTTTTGTCTCGTTCCGAGCTTTTCTTATTCTTTCGCTTCATTTGGCGATATCTTAATCATTTCATTTACGACGCCAGACCTTATACTTTCTCTCACCTACTTTATTACAATAAAGTGATGGTCGATACTTTTTCCACGTAATGCCTACTATAATATTGATCATTGCGTGACACCTATGGTCGAGTGAATCCTTAACAAGTGGTACAACACGCCCCACTTGCACTCGATTTAATATTAATGTTCTATCATATGCTTAATCATCCATATCGTCTTCTTTAACTGTCCATCTATCGATGAATGGACATCTATGTTAAGGTTCAATCTCATGTCTAACCTCTTTGTGAGTTAGTTCAAAATCTAGGGGTAAACTTAGAGTCTCTATCTAAATGATAGGTTTCTGCCCCTCAAGAAGATACGATTTTTATGTACGATCGAGCTAACTTTTCGATCTACGAGTCATCCGAATAGCAGAGATGAACTTATTTGGTGAGTCAATCCATCGCTACCCATATAGCAAGCATACCTCTTGATGACTTTGGCAAACCCGTCATAAAATCCATTGCTATGTCATTCCATTTTTATTCAGATATCTTTTAGAGATTATAACCTTTATAATGTCATCGATACAATGCCTTCATTTGTTGGTAACCTAGACACGCGTCGACAATATGGTTATATCTCAATTTATTCTTTATTATTTAACTTTTCTCGTAAATCATAATATATCTTAATGTCGCTCGGTTGGGCGGTATGAGAAGGATCATGAGTTTCACTCACGGTTTCTTTTCTAAGCTTATTATTGCTTGAAATATGTATATAATCCTTCCTTACACAATATGATATTGTCCAACGCTCTT
Organism: Salvia rosmarinus; assembly: GCA_036937905.1. Classification (NCBI taxonomy): domain Eukaryota; kingdom Viridiplantae; phylum Streptophyta; class Magnoliopsida; order Lamiales; family Lamiaceae; genus Salvia; species Salvia rosmarinus. Next base: position 30,849,396 of record CM072824.1, on the reverse strand, counting down.
AAAATCCTTCACTCTTCATTCCTTATCTTAATTGTATTTTATTCTTATTTTCATCCTTTCTTTTGTTTATCATCCTTTTCGTTAGTCATATTTCACTTGAGTGTGAGAATACAACTTACGCTCGTCCTCGCTTGCCCAACTATTTCGCTTTTTACTTCCAATGAGTTTTCCTTTTCTATGTGACATATCATAATTTAGACCGAATTTTATAACTTAGGGTATTAGATTCTACATTAACCTTCCTTAGGTGATCATTTATAATCACAATTGTAATCTTTACTGATTGGAGCCATCTTTTCTATCCCGTATTCAAGTCTCTTTGCTTCAAGAATTTATTCAAACTTTTGTAATCTATGAAGAATTCTTAATTTATCATTATAGGAGTGATGTCTCCAAGACTTTGATATTTATACCCTTGTTACTATATCAAGTCGTGAGTTGGGAATTTCTGTCAGGTGGCTTAAGTCATTGTGGATGCGTAGTTATTATCTTCTCATATTACATAGCCTTCCTTTATTAATCCATGTAAATTTGATTCTTTTTTGCAGTAGCTATGTTATCGGCCTTTCTACCTTGTAGAGTTCTTCATGGTTCTCTTATAGCGCCAATTAATCTTAAGAAGTTCTTGATCCTCATTTTAGGTCATCGACTTACTTTCATTCTTACATTGCGCTATCCTTTAATGATCTACTTTGATTCCTTCTAAAGACACCATGTACTCGAGGAATATTTCTTTGCCGAAATTCATTAATATCGTTTCTTGCAAAATTTGCCTCGCTCTTAAAATTGTGAAGATGCCCTTCGACGTTTTACGCTCTTCTCATTCTTCGTATGGATAGGAACGTTATTCATGCTGTTAAGACAAAATTGTTCAAGTATGTGGAACACCGATTTTTGAGGTTCAAGTGAATGTGGTTGGTATCAAGTCCGAATGGCATAACTACTATCTCATAGTGGCCATATCTTATTCGAACATTGTCGTCAGATTTGGATACCATTCTACAAGGACCATATAATATATTAAATCAAAATGCCTCATGAGGACTTTTCATACATTAATTACAAGGGTCGGTCTATCACCAACCAATTTCATGGCATCTAGTTCTTTTACACTCAAAATTTCGACACCATTTTAACACATTTACTACATACTCCAAACTATGTTTATTTTACATATTCTAACCACACCAATTTCAACATAAACCATTATTTACTTATAAGTCTCATATCATCATGAGATTCTATGTCTCGAGTGGCCTCTCATCGGAATCGCATTCTCACTTGAAACTTACCTTCTCTCCGGTACGCTCTCGCCATACCCCGATGATCTATTCCATTTAGAGAGCGGTGGTCAAGTCGCTTCCGCTTTCTTCAAGCACCGTAATTTTGTGTTGCTTTTATCGAAAGTATGGTTGGGTTGGTAGAGGTAACTCCCTAGTCCACGAGGGGGGTATGATCCTCGTCTCTTGCCATTCTCATCCTTTCGTATAATCCAGACAGACAGACGGGGCGGCGTTTGGGACATCGTGGTACAACCACCCTTTGTACCATATCGGTGACTTGCCGAGGACCGGACAAGTGCTAGTAGGTGCAGTCTCCATACGCATAATATGTATGTTTGAGTCGGTCGACAAACCTGGTAGGCTCAAGCTTCGTTTGAGTTTTCTCAGATGCGAAGATATTCTTCGATACTTTTTTGCAAACCGCCATTCCGCTAGCAAACGACTAATAAGCTCTCGATACCATCCTCATCCGTAACTCCATAGTTACGAGCATCCTTCCAACGGTGCGTAAATTCCTCCAAGAATTGTCCTAAATTCATGCCCAGATTATATTAAAAGATATCGATATGCTCGTGTGAGTTCTAAGCTTGTAGCCTCTGTGGTTATCTTCTTACCCAGATTATTCCTTTTCCCGCCATCTCAGTAAACGATATTGCTAGATAAGTCAGATTTAAATCAAAGCAATAGAGGGAATTTTAAACAAGAAGGATCTCTTAAAGAATTAAACATTTTAAGTTATATATAACTTGTATACAACTCACACGCACCCACTCACGACACTTACTTTATCACTCATTTTACGCTTTACACCTTCAACAGATATCGCTTCTAAATTTATTCGCATAAGCAAATAGTGGTACTAAAACTCGTCACGTAAAATCTCTAACGATGAGACTAGGCCTGTGTCATCATCGATCACGTGAATGACAACCATCTCCGAAATTTCTTGTTTTCTAGAATTATATCTACGCTCCACATAGATATAATGATTCAAATAATTGGATAGAACCTTAGGCGATCCTAGCTTCAATTCTAAGCTCGAGCAACACCGCGACGGCCATATTTCTCAAATAGGCGGCAAGAGATCTTCATTTTGATTCGCTTATCCCGAATTAGTTCTATCGCTTCGCACATACTTGTGCGATGTTAGAACATGAAGCACCTATATCGAACAAAATATTATAGGTATTCGAGAAATTTTCTCATATCATTCACAGCCTCCTTGGTTTTGTTCGTTTAGTTTTGGTGGTGAAGTATAGGCTTTGGTTCTACTGTGTGCTCCCTGCCTCATTCAAGTAAACATCTACTTCATATGTCATCGTTTTTCCATCGGGACACATGTTCCCTTGCTATAGTCTCTTATCACCTCGCCATCGTGATCCTTTTCGGGTATTAGTACCGCTATGCTTTTACCAATAGCATTTTGTGGTTAGGTCTACATCAACCTATCCTCGATATCGATATTTCGATAATTAAATCTCATCGCAGATCGTCATGTCTCTATCACTATCATTCATTCCTAACCAAAGATTAATGATTCAATTTTCTTTTTCACTTTATCGATCTTAGAGTATATTTCATATATCCTTACTTTAACTCTTTTCAAGGAAATCCTTATTTATCGAAGTCATATGTCTCTCAAGCTTATATCATGTCCTGGCTATCTTATAATTGTATAATTTATAGTTTCTTCATTATTTTGACTTTTGTCCCTTTTCCTCGACTCGGTATCGAAAGTAATATTACTTTTGTTATACTTGTTCTCACATTCGTGATTAGAACCATTATTATGTCATATGGCTTGGTAAGGTAGTACATTCAGATACTATAACTTAAATTCCAAGCATCTCATTTCCATGCCTCGCTTTAGAGATATTTTCTCCATACTGATCTACATACTGTGGCTATCCTAATCGCTCACACAATCTCAAGGATTATGATTCCTCAATCTCATTATCGCTTGTTTAACCAAGTTTCAATTATTGGAATCGATTATGCTCAAGCATAATCTCATTGATTGGGGTATAAGGCAGAGATCTATTTTTCGAGATGCTATCATTTCTTTATATATATATATTCTTTCAAAAGAATATCTCGCATGCATCTTCATTCTTTTAAACATGTCCAACCTACTAGCTTGGTTTAGGGACAAACAACTATCTTAAAGATAAGTTGTAATCTCTCTCTCGTTATGACATGGTGAGGGAAAATTATATCCCACTTAATATCATATAATTTTCTTTACTTTTACTCGTGATTCAATGCTAAAGAGTATCTTATTCATAACTTTATTATCATAATGCCATAATAAGGTATATTCTTCATCGTTATCAATCTTTGAAAAGCCCATCGGGTCATCACATCCATCCGCGTATCATAGGGAAAATATCTCGCCTCATCGAGATTTTCTTTACATCATATTTTTCGATGTCTATCACTTTACGGGTCTCGAAACTTCAGGGGATCGAAATAAGTCAACCCATTTCACGCCTCGATGTTTATCGCTTACTAATTCGCACTTAGACGACAAGGTAAGTCAACATTCATCATACTTGATAATTTCAAGAATCGAGGAGAAATTATTACGACTACTTACAATAGGTATTGTCTCACAAATCGTAATAATCATCTTTAACGATGAATCAATATCCTCTTTCGACCGAATAATTGGGATCTAGGGTCCCAAGACCGTAACGACGACTCATCGAGATTTCTTTGGTCATATGGGCTGGCTGCACCTGGCCTACAATTATTTTCTCACCACACCGTGCTTGGTTTCAAAGGACACATTATAAGGTTTCAGTTGTAAATTTCTTCGTAAAAGCGAGAAACCCAAATGATTTCTCAATTGAACTAGGTCATAGAGTTAAACTCAATGATGTAAATTGGGCAATGATTTGAAACCTCATATACTGTAATAGGTCATCAACAAAGGTTCTCATGTACGCCATGGCTCTACTTGTACATCGAAATCTTACTTTCTTAGTAACATTCTAAGATTCTTATCATACTATAACGTTTTACTCTATACAAATCATAGTAACCAACTTCAACTGATTCTCAGAATTCTGGAGTAGGAATCAGAGACTCGCTCCTTCATAGAAAATAAAGTACAGTGCATTAGGGGCACGTGGTGAAAACCGACGTAAATCGGAGTTCAAACGAACGGAACGAGCCAAAACAAAATCACCGCGCAGTGCAGAAAAATCGCTCGCTCACGCCGAGATCGTAGCGGCGCCGACGCCAAGGTCGTGGCATGCCGCTACCGATGCCGAGGTAGTACATAGTAATGCCGACGTCGATGTAGTATATACTACCAAGGTCGGCATGTTAAAGTCGATGTTGTAAAATTACCGGGTCAGCGTCGACGGTCGCACATACGCCGAGGTGGAAGTCAAGTCGCACATGCCGAAGTCGTCGAATCGAAATGCGACATGCCAAGTCGAGGTCGCACATGCCGAGGTCGAAGTCGAGGTCGCCATCATGCCGAGGTTGAGGTCGCACATGCCGAGGTCAAGTCGAGGTCGCACATGCCGAGGTCGAGGTCGCACATGCCGAGGTCAAGTCGAGGTCCACATGCCGAGGTCGAAGTCGATCATTTTCACATTCATCTTTTCGCCCAAGCTCGAGTCTAACTTTACTTTCTTTCTTCATGTCGTCTTTTTGTTCTTGTAAGGAATGAAGTTCGTACTTCATGTTCTTTTGGCACACGTGATCATGCTTCTTACATCGCTATGTTCTTCTCGAGATGACATATCATTTGTCATAATCAATCTCTAGATTCGAAACTAAGTTTCAAATAATGAAAACATAATTCATTCATACATGCACATTTTTCAATTTCAAGAATTCATCATTCAAACTTTGGCCATTCACGCTCATTTCAAGCATATTCATTCATTATACATAATCTTGAGATTTGAACGAATCAAGTTATGAAAACTTGAAAATTTTGTTCAATTTCATAACATGCTTATTGAATGCATGTATTACTAGAATTTTGAAAATTCAACATTTCATTCTTGACACATTTTGCCCATTATCAATCATAAGCATTCATTTCTAAATTGATCACTTTGCATAACTTTCATTCCCAACATTATTCATAACTTCTATTTCATATCATTCATCTTTCATATCTTTCATTCCTTTTTCTTTCAACTTTTCATTTCAACAGGATGAATAAACAACGAGACCATTTAACATTAAACTGTAATACATAATCAATTATGTTTTGGACTTTACTACATAACTTATGTTCTTTGCAATGAAAACATGTGATATGTACATACGACGATGTACTATCGAGGTATAACTTTCACGACAACCTTCCTATTGCTCAACACCGCCCATCGCATCACTCACTCAATCACATTTAAAAACAATATGTGGTCGAGTACAAATAATGTACTCATGGACTTATGCCAAAACATTTTATCATCTTTAATTACTCGCCCATCATGGTAAAGACAAGGGTTTTGATTAAAAAGGCCTGAGCTTACTAAACTTTTTCATCATTTTCATAAACATATGTCTCAAGCAGATATTTTCCTTGTATGTATGATCCATATCCTTCATTTCATCATAACATTAACTTTACGCGAAGCGAGGCCTCCTCTACGCCGCGACCGCCGTGAATTGTCCTACAAAGACACAAATACCATTAGTGTACACGTTAATCCTAGCTGTATAAGCCTTCCCAGATAGATCCGATATCGATTTCATTCATAAGTCGGGCGACCCAACAACATTATCATCATTCATCAACATTCATGGATAGGATACATACATAAAACATAAATATTTTGGGTGTAATTTACAAACATTTCTCAAAAGAGACCATCATAATAGATACTTTTCACTCAAGAAAGCATCGAATAAAGCATTTTATCCTCGAGGATAAGAAAAGAAGCCCACCGGCACGTAAGCTTTCTTAATTGCTTTTCTTTACGCCAACGATCGCCTTCGCCTCACCTTTACGTAAAAACGATTTCAAGACATCCGTCACGTTGAGATTTTCAAAGTTTAGAATAAACTTTGATAATTTATACTAATATAATTGAATTCCTTAACGAATTCAATATGCCGCTCAATCACAAGATCTAAACTAAACATTTCGCATCGATGAGACGAGATATGTTCAACTATTTCATTTTAACCTTTAGTTAAACGCTCAACGATTCACACGCTCGATACAAGGATTTCAATTATGAAATCTTTTCTCACCAATGAGATTTCTTATATAATTAATACGCTTCACACGACACAGATTTATCGAACGATTTCATACGTAATTTCAAAAGTCAACAATTTTGACTTTTCTTTATTAATTTCTTTAATAATTCATATTTTAATATCTAATTAATATAAATCGATTTTCAATCGATTTCTTTCATAAAGCCCTAATTCTCGATTTTTCACGAATCGATAAACTTTATTAATATTTTCTTAAATATTAATTAACTTATTCATTAAACATTATTTTTCATTTCTAACGTTATTTAATATAACGTTCCCATAAACATAGTATTCTATGTTTATAAAATTTCATAATTTCGATATGTCTAAAATAATTTCTACATATAATGTATTAATATTTTTCGATATTAAGGAATTAAAACCCTTAATATATATATATATCCAAGCTCACCTTGAGCTTATAATTTCTAAACATCTTCCAAAAATTCTTCTAAATTCATTTAGTGTACTATTTATCATAGTATCACTAATATATTAACATTAGCTATAGGAAAATTGAACATCAAATTCTATAGCTTATAGCTCTTGCCTAGCAATTTTATACCAAACATTTTTATAAAATTTCTACAAAATCACACTATACTCAAATACCATCATTAACCCTAATACATCATAATATTAATCAAAATCAAGTAAATCATCAATGTTTCAAGCCATGAAGCTCACGTCCTCTAAAAGATTTGAGCAATTAATACTTTTCCTCAAGAAAGCATCGAATAAAATATCATAGTCCATCGAGATAAGAAGAAGTCCTACGATCAAAGCTATACTATAATTGCATTTCTTAACCAACGATCGCCTGTCACCTTACAAAACATTTAAGACATCTCCACGTTGAGATTTTCAAAGTTTAGAATAACTTGATAATTTATACATAATTCAATTCTTAACTAATTCAATATGCCGCTCAATCAAGATTAAACAAACATTTATCCATGAGACCAGATATGTTCAACTATTTCATTTTAACCTTTAGTTAAACGCTCAACGAATTTACACCGATACATAGGATTTCAATTATGAAATCTTTTCACCAATGAGATTTCTTATATAATTAATACGTTAACAATGATTTATCGAACGATTTATAATTCAAAAGTCAACAATTTTGACTTTTCTTATTAATTTCTTATTAAAATTCATTTAATATTAATTATAAAATCGATTTTCAAATCGATTATCTTACATAAAGCCCTAATTTCGATTTTCACGAATCGATAACTTTATTAATTTTTCTTAAATATTAATTAACTTATTCATTAAACATTATTTTTCATTTCTAACGTTATTGTAGATATAACGTTACCATAAACATAGTATTCTATGTTTATAAATTCACTAATTGATATGTCTAAAATAGATTTGCATATAATGTATTAATTATCTTTCGATATTAAGGAATTAAAACCCTAAAGATATATATAATCCAAGCTTACTACTAATTTCTTAAACTCTCCAAACAATTCTTTAAATTCATTTAGCTTAATATATATCATAGTATCACTAATTGAAACATTAGTAGAAAATCTAACCTCAAATTCTATAGCTTATAGTTTCCTGCTAGCAATTTTATACCAAACATTTTTATAAAATTTCTACAAAATCACACTATACTCAAAACCTATGAACCTAATACATCATAATATTAATCAAAATCAAGTAAATCATCAATGTTTCTAAGCTCACGTCCTCTGAAAAATTTTGAGCTTAATTTCCAAAATTTAGTAAAATCACATAGTCCATAATTGGTCCTAGATCAAAATCTATACTATAGACATTTTTAAATCAAATTTGTACTCAACATATATTTCTCCATTATTTTCAATCAACATAGTTCCATACAAATTTCATTAATAATTCACAAGTGTTCAACTTTGCTATAAATTTACATTAATCCACCAACAATCGACTTATACAATTTTCGATCAAACCTAATATTTATTATAACATAATTAGTTTCTTAAATCATCAAATTAAGCTTAAACATTATACTAAACAATGTTAATGAACAATAAATATGCTAGATAATTATTTCTATTTTTCTTATTAAAATAAGTATATAATTTAAATCGAACTGTTGAATGGAAATCTTAACGATAATTAATTAGTTTCGATTCCTACCTTTAGACCGTATTATTTTGTCAGATTTTGTATCAAAGTTGCAAGAAAAGAAAACTCATCTCTTTTATCTTCATGCTCACAAGGTAATGTGTTTGAAAGGTGGATTAAATGCTTTTCTTTAATTATCCTATCATTTATGGACACAAATACTAAAGGAAAAGGAATAAGTATTACACTTATTTACTACACTCAGGGTCCACTAATACCTGTAATTTTAATGTCTTAATTTGATTAAATCGTAAGTTTGTAGTCTAACCCATAATTAAAATTAGATCCAACGCTAATTTTGACCAACATATATTTGATATTTGGTGATATTCACGACACCTAGTGAATTAAGGAATATAATTTCGTATTCATTCGAACTATGTCTAACGCAAAAATTATCACGCTTAATGATACAAGCTAAGCTTAAATTAAAATTCCTATATTATGACTTTTCAAAGTTGTTACAACCTTATTTTAAACGCTTTAAAGATAATCTATGAGAATATTAGACTTCAAACGCTCTTCTAGATGTCGATAACTCAACCAAATGATCACTAATTATAAAATTTATAATTCTATGATTACTTTTATGATATAAGAATATTATTTTATATAATGTAGCATTAAAATAATATAGAGGAATTAAGGAACAATTGTTGAATATTGTTTCCTATTTTTCAAAACGTGAATTCAAAGATAAATGTGACATGATAATTTTAATAATTTTTTATGATTTAATATATCATCTAGACATATTACGTCATATAGCTATTAATTGCAAGAAAATAAAATATGTAGCATTTAATCTACATCTTCAATGGCAAAGAGCTAAGGTGAATTAAATTTATCCTGATGATCCTTAATTAATTGTGATAGTGAATGTTATAAATGCATAAGATAAGGTTTATTTATATCTTGAAGCCTGGCAATCGAAAAATGAAGACTGATTTCGTGATATAGTTATCCTATTAAATGTAAGATATACGTATTAAGATAAGGAGCTACCATTTGCACAAGTAACTATGGATTTGTTTGCGTTGCAAATATCACCTTGAATGTGAAAATGAACTTAATGTAAAAGATATACAAATTCGACTTTTCAAAGTCATTATCTTAAGTAATATTAATACATGTATCATATCATAAGAAATAAAATTAACCACATTACTAGATGGTCAAATTCATGCCATAATGTGATGGGACAAAAAAATTTTTATTCGATTGATTACCAGTTAGAATGGTAATAAATATAATAAGTATAATTATAAATGTAGGATGTATACTAGATAAGAGTAGTTTGTCCTATTCTATGTCAAGAGCCGGAATATCATAGATAAAGGATGAACATTTTTTTTCTTTTCATTTCACTAGTGCAAACTTTTCAAAGGAAGAAATACAATTTGCCTTCATCAATCTTCAAGTGGACGAAAATAAGGTGAAGTATGATATAAAGTTGACATGATTAAATTTAAAATCTTGATCTCTAAGCTGCAAGGATCAAAACTGAAGACAAGTGCATGGGTTATCCTATAATGTCTATAACTATAAGATAAGACCCATCTCCCATTTGTCCATGACCACCGAAATATTAGACATTAGTAGTTCAAAAATTTTAAAATTTTAAGATAGAAAACATTGCACGATAATCGATCCATAGGTTAGATTTCTTCCATCAGATACATGCTAGAATTTTTATTTTCAACCATTAGAATTCATGTTATAAGCTTGTTGTTTGTGTGATTTTAGAAAATTACATAACATATGCTAAGAATTTAGATATCTAGGTTTATATGATGTTATAATCATATAGTATGATTATATCACAAAATCAATATGATATCAAAATATATATTAGGACCAAAATATGTAAGTATGATATGTTGATGATTTTGATTTTAATGTCGATTTGAGCATGAAATAATAATCTAGCGTATTAAAAGTTTATATGAATTTATTGATTTCAAACCTAGTACCTAAGTTCAAGAATTTAAATTATAATATATGATATGATATTGAATATCCATATTTAAGTTTAGTCATATATGATGTAGATTCATATATATGGTTTGTGAATTTATCAATTTATAAAATTATTCGACCTAAGTCAAAATTTAATACATTAGTAAATTAAATTCAATAGTTCATAATAAATAACAATTATGTTATAATAAGGATAGTTAGATGATTAATGTTATATGAATTTATGAATTTTAAAATGTTTAGCTGGTAATTATGTCGATCAAAACCTACCTTATGTATATTAATGTTATAAAGTTTATTTTATCAAGATAATTACATAATATGATCTAAAATAATGTTTTAGATATAGTATGATTTTATAAGAATTTTGGAACAAGAATTGTACATTAAAATCGACAATTAATAGATAAAGGTCAAAATTCTTATGAAATGAGTCAAAATTTGATAAAGGTCGACTTGTAAATTGTTCAGAAACGTCATAAATAAGCACGAACGATACTTATTGACACGAGAACGTTAGTAAAATGTATTCGCCTCAAGTACATTAAAACGCATTTATATATTAAAGGTAAAATATTCTTATAAATGAGAAATTCATAAGCATTAATCGATTAGAAACGCAATATAAAGTCACGCAGTGCCTTTATTCACACGAGAACGTTTATTCTATGTTGCCTCTAACGTGACAAGATCAAATAGTTTATGCAGCGGACGTAGCTACTTAGAGAGGAACGTTATGAAAAGCTACGTCAAAGTGGCTTTATTCAAAACCCTTTATTTATTTTGAAAAAGTATTTATTTACAAGTTGCGGAAATGAAACGTCCAAAGTGTTTATGTTTAGTATGATCCTATCGTTGTCAGCAAGCTGATTCACACAAGGATTATACCGCCAGATTGATCCGATGTGATGATATTATTTGTGGTGATGGTCGAATGATGATATTAATTGTGATGGTCGGAATGATGATATTATTTAGTGTATGGTCGAATGATGATATTATTATTTGTGCGATGGTCGAATGATGAATGAAATTTGTCGGTTCGCTACCAATGTATGACGATCCCGATGTGATGTCATATTATATGTGGAGTCATGGCTAAGGTTAACGGTACACCAGCAGGTGATCGTGAGCCGTTAGTAACATCATCGGTCGGCCATGGATCCTAGTCAAATGCACTCAAGCATGCGATCGCGAGCGCAAGCAACATTCTGGCCGGTCACGGCCTGAGGCGAGGCCTACTTATACGGCGTGAGATCCCATGAAAGCTATGTGAATGATATGGATCATACAAAGATAAAATGCCTGCAGCAATCTTTTGAGAAATGATAAAGATTTTGGTATTCACGAGTTATTTCAACTAAAATCCCGTGTTATACTTATGGGCAGTAATTAAAGAAAATGTTTCGCATGAGCCCACTAGCGATATTCTGTACTTTAGCCCGCATATTTGTTTTAAACGCAGCAGTTGAGCGCTGATGTCGGATGTAGTGTTGAAAGGCTGGAGTCTTCGACGCCGATAAGTATACTTGATTACATATCATATGTGTAATCACATGTCTTTCCGCCGAGTAATTATATAGGTTATGTTTCGAGTCAACCTTTAGTCAAGAGTCTAAATGATCCCCAGATGTACGTATATTGCCACATCAAATGATATGAAGTTTCGAGAATTTGTCTATTATATACCTCAGCCCATAATTAGTCCAGGTTCCTTGTTAATCCCCGCATTAGTACAGCTCGCTAATCCGCATTTGGGTAGGCGTTAGCTGGTATCGTAGCAGTCGCATCCTAAACCCAAAACTTTTTCAAAAGTCGAGTCTAGATAGTCAAGACTTCTAGAGATCACCACTATGCTCAACACTCCATCACATCAAGCTCAACCGAAAAAGGTAAATGATTTTCTCAGCTTTGAGAATAAGGATAGAAGTCGAAAGTGAAAGTCATTAAAGTGAAATGAATTTTCAAGAAAACGAAAGTTAGAACTAGAGAGATTCTAAGAATATGCAGTATGGACCCATATTCAGGAAGTTCAAAGGATTCCAAGGATATGTAGGTGGGACTACATATTCATGGAAAACTTAAAAGATTTAATAAGTGCTATAAATAATTTTCTCAGATTGAAATGAAAAGTTTGAAAGATACTGCCCTTTTTCAAAATTTTGAAATGAAAAGTTTAAACATGGAAAATGATATTTCCAAAGAGATAAAAGTTATGAAAGATATTTGAGAATAAAAGTAGAGGATAATTATTGAAATGAATTTTCAAAGAAAATGAAAGCTATGAGGATTGTTGAAAGTGAAAGTAATTGCAAGTGTTGAATAATGTTATATGTTGTGAAGAGTTGAAAATGATATGAGAAAGCATCGACATCGATATGTCAAAGAGAGACCTCAATTCATGGAATTCAACGAGAGTTTATGTTATGAAAGTTGTTGGTTATTACCAACATATGATTATGTTATGATGATGATGACATAGATATGTCAAAAGTGAAATCTTTGAATTGTGAAATACATCGCATGATTATTATGGAAGAGTTATGTATGAATGTTTACAGCTCAAATTTCCATTATTTTGATAATGGATATGTCATCCCAAGGAACATAGATCGTTAAGTCGCATGATCCCTTTTATGAAAGAACATAGACGTGATAAGAAGCATGATCACTTATCGCGAGAACATAGAAGTAAGAATCGAGAACTTTAGTTCTTTTCAATACAAAAGTAAGTATCTACGAACGAGAACAAAGATCGAAAACATTACGAAGTTTTCAAAACGAGAAGAAAGAGATATAAGGTGAACCACGCCGGCATTTTTATGCTCGACTTTAACATCGACCTTTCCAACTTCGACTTTCGCCGACCTCTTTAATTTAGAACTTAGCAATTCAGTCAACCTTGGTCGCTCGATGCGCCAAAGAAAACCGTCTTGCAAGTGTTTTGACTTTAGCTCGCTTCTCTCGCTCAATTCGATTTACTAACGGTTTTCGCCACGCATCTCTATCACAGGGTACTATATTTCTTATGAAGACCCAAATCCTTGATTCCTTCTTCAGAATTCGTGAGAATCAGTTAAATACTAGTCCTATGATGTCCATGAAACGAAAACCTTACAATATAGCAAGAATATTAGAATGTCGCTAGAAAATAAGATTCCCAAAGAGTACAAGAAGAGATACGACGATAGAGAACTTTTGTAGATGACCTATTATGAGTCGATAAGGTTTCAAGTTCTATCAATTTCGCCATCGAGTTTAACTCTACTGACCTAGTTTCAATTGAGAAATCACTATGCTTTCTATTTTCTCGGAAAGAAGTTTACAAAACAAAAATTTTATACAAGTGTTCTTAAGTCAAGCTCAGGATCGAGAAAGTATTTGTGACGGACCGCCACCCCATATGACCAAAGAAATCTAAGAGTCGCCATTCGGTCTTCGGACCCTATATCCCAATTATTCGCCAAAAGTATATTGATTCAAATCTTCAAGATTGTCATCGTGAGTTGTAAACCAATACTTTTAAATTGTCATGACTAATTCTTCTTCAAAGCTTGAAACCAAGTAGTATGAGACAAGTCGACTTATTCCACCCAAGTTTTCAAATCAAGAAGTAATGACATCAAGTTATGATGTAAAGAAGTTCTCAAAGGGACAAGATATATTCTTCTATAGTGCACGTGATGCAATGACCCTTAATGGGTTACGAGATTGAGGATAAAAGAAAGTTATACCTCCACGGAGGGTATGATGATTAAGTTATGAACTAGATACTTTATGATTGAGTGCTAGAGTAAAAGCAAAGAAAATATATTTATATATCCTCGATATGCCTCCTCTTATTATATCATAATAAGAAAGAATACAACTTATCTTTAAAATAGTTGATTGTCCCTAAAACCTTGTTAGAAGGCCGGACCTTAAAAGTATGGAGATGAATAAGACACGCTTGATGGATATAAAGGAATGAAAGCATCTCCATTAATAAGTCTCTCGCTCATCCCTAAATCAATAAGATTATCTTTAAGTGGAATTGATTCCAAGAATTTGAGACTTCGTTAAACCAAAGATAGTATGATCAATCTAATCAAATAATGAGATATGTGAATAGCTAGGCTATTCCTAGTTTTAAACCAAGAATGAGAGGATACCCAAGTTGAGATTCGCAATAGACATGGTACTGAATATAAGTTATGATGTACAAACATACTACCACTCCTAGATAGTAATGACGATGTCCTGATCTTAAAAGTGAGAATCAAAGTATAAAAGTAATATAACTTTGATATCATGCTCAAGAAAAGAGCAAGAGTTAAGAATATCGAGGAAATTACCAATATACAAGCTATGCTATAGCCGTAATATGAGATAAGTTTTGCAAACAGCTTGATTACGATAAGTAAAGCAAACCTTTCAAGGAAAGAAGGATCAAGAAGTAGATTTGATATTTGAGATGAAACCACATACCCTAAGTTTATAGAGACAAAACGCCACCTTATGCGTGATTTAGTAATTAATCAAGTGAGATAACTTTAAAGAAAATTGCAAAGGAAATATGCTCGTTTAATAAAGGAAAGAATTCACCGCAAGGACCTTAAGGTGAATCTAATTGAAAAGAGTTTCATATTTATGAGATGACCCATAATGTGAAATATTGGGTACCTTAGCATCGAAAGGAAGTAAACATAGAATGTCGAGAAGATAGTAAAGATATGACGCCAAGGCAAAAGTATGATGCTTTCAACAAATAGTGGATTTTAACTTATGCGAAACCACTTAGTCAAACCAATGGAGATTAAGAGAAATGACGATATCCAAAAAGGATATTACATATGATAGCACAACAAATGCTAAAATAAGGATTCTTCTGAAAGGATTTTAAAAGAAAGAATATATGGAAGATATATTCTAAAGATCGATAAAGAGAAGAGGAATAATCATTCGATCGATTAGAAAGTATGATAATGAGAACGAACAAAATCAGAAAGCCCTGTAGGTATGAGAAAACTTCAAGATACCTAAATACTTTTGATCGAGACAAGTGCTTCACATCCCGTTATCATAAGAATAGTAAAAACACGTGGACACGCTGAACTCAAATCGAATAAGCAAATCAAAGAATGAGAATCTCTTCACTTAAAAGAAGGATCATGCTCGCTATATGATTTACTCGAACTTAGAATTGAACTTAGAATCACTTAAGACCTTAATAAAGAACTTGAACATAGTACCTATATGAGATGTAGATTTCGCTCCATCTCTAAAGAAGTTACTTAATTTCTATGGAATCCACATAGAAAGGAAATTCCAACCATACCCACACCGCAAATAAGGGATTATTAAACAAGAAGGGATGTCGAGCATTCTTGTTTATCTAAGCAAAGGATGGAAAGTAAATTAAGGCAGAGGATGTGAAAATTTTCGAGAAATTTAGATATACCTCGACAACTTAGCAAGATTACCCCGATAAGCCTAAATTTCTACACCGAAGTTAGAACCATTATTAAACCAAGTTAAAAGTACCTTTATCAAATGGATTCAAGAAAAGTAAAAGATAAAGATTCACGCTAAAGGTTATAAAATCTAAGCTTCATCGAACCTAGTGTATCACCAAGAAACACCCGACTTGCTTGTCAAAGAAGAAAGATAGCCCATTAAGAAAGTATATAGATTATCGAGAGTTAATAATCCATTACCAACGATAAACGAGTATTCGGTCATGGAAAGGAACAAGAGTAGTCCCGAGAACCGATCTCAATTCGACTATAATCAATTTAAGGCACGAGCTAACAATGTACCCAAAATGGCTTTCCAACAAGATATGGCTACTATAAGTTATAGCGCCATTCGGATCAATTAATACGCCAACCATGCTATGAACCTCAAAAATCGAAGTGTTCCGCCTACTAAGATAAATTATCTTAAAACATCATAGATGATATTCCCATCTAATCGAAGTGCAAAGAAAGAGTATAAAGAACTCTTAAGAACCATTCTTGCGACATTAAAGTCGAATAAATTTTCAAAACTAATTGTCAATTCGACCAAGGAGTAATATTCCTTAGACATCTTGTGTCTTTAGAAGAAACCATATGGATCCGACGGAAGTTAAAAGTAATCGAGGATAGAAGCAATCAACCACCCAAATGAGAACAAAGGTTTCATGGGATTACCGTCGCTAATCTAAAATTCATTGAAGACTCTCTAAGATAGCAAGGCTGATGACAAAGCTATCCCAAAGAGAAATTAAATTTACATGGACTAATAAATATGATACCGCTGCCGATGTGAGGAAGATAATAAGCTATTCATCACAACGACTTAGAACTAGCAAGCAGAAAGTCGAGTTAAGATTTTGAGAACATCACTCCATAAAGTAAGATATGAAATCTTCATAGATCATAGGAGTTTAAAATACTTTTCCAGCAAAGAGACTTGGAGATGAAATGGAAAAGATTGCTTGAACTAGAAAAGATTACTAAGGCAATATAAATTATCACCGTGAAAGGGTAATATAGTAACTAATGCTCTATGTCAGAAAGATCGCCTAATGATGATAAACTTGCTAAAAGGAAAACTCTTAAAAGTTTAAGAGAATCGAAGATAGAAATTGTCAACATCGCCTCAATTGCCTCAGAATGAAGGCATAGTATCAACGATCCTATGGGACGACGAACAATGGATTTGAGATAAGATTTCAAAGTCAAAAGTTAACACTACTATATGTAGTAGTATATCGACAAATAGGTTCCATGCCATCTAGGCTACTGGTCTGATAAGTTAGCCCGGTTGTTTACTAAGAAAATCATACGCCTCGATCGTATAAAGATTTTGAGGTTATCTTTAGAATATGAATCGCTTAGAAGGAAAGAGTTAACGCAAAGTTGGAAATGTATTTTCCACTTATTAAGTTTACCTACTGACAATAATCCGAAAGCAGATAGCCCATGTGAGGCATAGTATAAAAGAAAGTATCGATCATCTCTTTATGAGATAAAGAAAATAAGAGAAAAGTTTTAAAGCCAATTCGTGAAAGGAATGAATGAAATGTTTCCGAATTAGGCAATGAAAGTTAAAGCTCATGATAGACAAAAGTCTTACACCGAGCATGAGATATGAGTGCAACCTTAATACGTAGACAAAGATATTAAAGTTCTCCATTGAAAGAATTTCAATGTTCGGAGAAAAGGAAGTTGAGATTTCGCTTTATAGACCTTGCAGATCCTAGAAAGGATAAGGCCTAGCAATGTTATATAGATTGGTATTTCCACCAAGTTTGGGGAATATACGCATGTTTTCCACGTGTTGCGCTTAAAGAAAGTGCTATGGTTCAAAACATGATCATCATGATGACATTGTTCTCAAATCAAGATATAAGTTGTGAGATAGAATCAGATTGTTTAAATCGCCGATTCAACATAAAAGAAGCTTACTGTTGGTAAAAGTCCAAATTGGACCATGGACAAAAGAAAGTTACGTGGAAACTGAGATTGTTATATGCAAAGATAATCTTACTTTGTTCGATATGCAAATTTCGAGGATGAAATTTATTTTCGTGAGGTAGAATGTAATATCCCGTAATTTTAATGCTTAATTACGATAATCTAAATCGTAATTTGTAGTCTAACCTCGATAATTAAAATCTTAATCACCAACGCTAATTTTGACTGAACATAATTTGATAATTTCGTGTGATATTCACACACCTAGTGAATTAAGGAATATATTTCGATATTCATTCGAACGTAATATTCTAACGCCTAAAAATTCGCCACGTATTACAAGACATTAAGCTGTTTAAATTCAAAATTCCTATTATTATAGGACTAAGTAGTTGTTACAACCTTATTTTAAACGCTTTAGAGATAATTCGCCTATGAGAATATCGAGACGCTTCAAACGCTTGCTTTTAGAGATGAGTCGATAACTCAACTAAATGATCACTAATTATAAAATTTAAATTCCTATGATTATTTTATGATATAAGAATATTATTTTTATATAATGTAGCATTAAAATAATGCTAGAGGAATTAAGGAACAATTGTTGAATATTGTTTCCTATTTTCGAAAAATAGGTTCAAAATATGAATTGTGACATGGATAATTTTAATAATTTTTTTATGATTTAATTTATCATCTAGGACATATATTATGTCATATAGCTATTAATTGCAAGAAAATAAAATATGTAGCATTTAATCTACATGATTGCCGAAATGCTAAAGTGTGACTAAGGTGAATTAAATCTTTATCCTTGATGATCCTATGAATTAATTGTGATAGTGAAATGTTATAAATGCATAAGATAAGGTTTATTATGATTTATACAGTGGCACTTGTAAACTAGTGGCCTAAAAATGTGACAAAGTGTGTGATTTTATGTGATATAGTTTGATCCTATTAAATATAGGATAAGATTATGTTACCTAGATATTATTAAGAGATAAGGTGTAGTAGTTACCAATTGAACAAGTAACTATGGATTTGTTTGCTAGTGGTTGCAAATATCGACCTTAATGTGAACAAATGTGAACTTAATTAAAAGATAGTGTAAATATTCGACTTTTCAAATGTCATTATCTTAAGTTAATATTAATACATGTATCATATCATAAGAAATAAAATTAAACCCTACATTACTAGATGGTCAAATCATGCCATAATGTGATCGAACAAAAAAAATTTCTTTTCATTCGATTGATTACGTAGTCTAGTGAATAAATATAATAAGTAATAATTATAAATAGGAGGATGTATACTAGATAAGAGGATAGTTTGTCCTATTCTATGTCAAGAGTCGTGAATATCATAAGGATAAAGGATGAACATTTTTTTTTTCTTTCATTTCACTAGTTGTCGAAACTTTCTCGGTAAGGAAGAAAATACAATTTGCCTTCATCAATCTTCAAGTGGACGAAAATAAGCTGATAGAGTATGATGGTATTAAAGTATGACATGATTAAATTAAAAATCTTATCTCTAAGTCTTGCAATGGATCGAAAAACTGGAAGACAAGCTCGGTGGTAGTTATCCTATAATGTCTATAACTATAAGATAAGACCCACTTCTCCCATTTGCTTCCATGACCACCGAGAATATTGAGAGAATTGAGTGAGTTCAACAAATTTTGTTAAAATTTTAAGATAGAAAATTCATATGACTTATCATGAAACCGAATTAATCGATTCTGATTTAAGTTAGTGTTATGATGTTCTTCTAGAAAATTCATGACAATGCTAAATGTTTGTACGGTTTATCGAAGCCATTAGAATAGATATGTTATCAAAAGCTTAAGTGTTTCAAATATTATTAGACAAATTATTAATATGCTATTGATGATTTGATTTAATTGTGTTTGAGATAATGATGAATTACGTAAATAAGTTATATGATTTTATAGATTTTGATTTATACCTAAGTTCAAGAATTTCAAGAATGATATCAAAATGATATATAGCCGAGATATGATCCATGTAAGTGATATATGTTGATCATGATTTGATTATTAATTTGGTGTATTTGACATGAATTTATAATAATTTGCGACCAATATAATTATATAGATTATGATAGAATTTGAAATTATAGTCTAATAATAACAATTTATTAAATAAGGATAGTGATGATATGATATTGAGATTGATCGCAATTTAAAGTGTTATCATGTCAATTGATGATCGATCAAAACTCATAACTATGGTTATGTGAATTTATCAATTATTTTATCAAGTAAATTATATTGACCTAAGCAAAATTTTCGTATAGTATGACTTATTGTAGAATTTGAAAAATGTAATAATCTAAAATACATAAAATAAACAAATTGACTGAATCTAAATAAAATGTTGATAAGGTTGATGTCAAAATTGTTACTAAAATCGTAATTTAGTCAGGCAATATTGATAAATGTTTCGAGAAGCTAGAAAATTAACTTGTACGTAAGTCAAAACCATACTTATGTATATTAATGTGTATAAATTTATTTTATCATTAGTATAAATTCATAATATCGATCTAGGAACCAAAATAGTCTTTAGCCTTATCAGATTTTATAGTAATGTCTTTGAACAGAATTGTCAACGATTAAAATATTCTTAGCGACGGATTACATATAGAAAAAGTTATCGAAAAGTCAAAATGGGTTTTCGAAAACCTTTATTTATTTGACCTAAAGCAAAATTTAGTTACAGCTAGAATGTGATTCCGTCGCAAAGTTAGTTTGTATGATCCAATACGGTCGACCTACCATGGAAATCACGACCAATTCGTAAAGGATTATACCGCCGATTGATCGATGTATATATATTTGTACGTCAATTACATTAAATGCAGTCGAATATATATTAATAGGTAGAATATCTCATTATATATTTGAGGAAATTCGAATCGACTATAAATTTTCAGAACGCTAACCAATAAGTCCCGATTAGCCATATTATATTGATCATAGAACGTTATAGGAACATGTTCGCTCGAACCGTAGATCATAGCCGATGGTCCTACAAATGTTCTTACGATAAGCGGATCGGACTGCAAATTTGCCACACTAGAGAGGCCTACTAGCGTTATCGAAAAGCACGCATGTGAATGTGGTTATTCAAGAGAAAATGTTAGCGTGTTATTTTGCCAAATGATAAAGATTTTGATTCACAAATTATTTCAACTAAAATCTTTGTTATTACTTACGGGCAATGTAATTAAAGAAAATGTTTCACATGAGCCCACGATATGCATTCCTAAGCCTAAGGCTCGCATATCTGATTTGAAATGCAGTGAGATATTATGTTCGATGTGTGATGAGAATGAATTTGTCGCATCGATAAGTATATTATTACATATCGCAATGTGTAATCATGTTTTTTAGCAGTAATATATGATTAATTTTCGATCAACCTTTAGTCAAGAGTCTAAATGATCCACTGATGCAATTATATGTGCACATCGATGATAGAAGTTTCGAATTTGTTATATACCTCACAGCCCATAATTAGTCTCGGTTCTCATGGTAATCCCGCAATAGTAATAGTTTCGCTAATCCGCATGCCAATCGGCTCGGCCACACAACAAGCAAAAGAAATATTTGACGACTACTTACTTTATTACATCACTATTCTTAGTAAATACACATCACCTCAACTTAATTAAAGGAATAATATCTTCACTTAAAATGATTGCATGTGTTCGGCACTTCACATGTATAAGGATGAATTTTATCTTTTATCTTATACTACAATGTAATAAAAAATATCAATGCAAATCAATCCATCATTTTAATTTTTCCTCGCACCTTCATATCTAACTACACGGCACTTTCAAGACAAATGCATCCCACTTGAATTTTTCATTGGAGTTACTTGTTTTAAGTGCAAACATATTACCACTATTACATAATAATCATGCATTTCCGCATAATTATATAGGTTATGTTTCGAGTGAACCCTTTAGTCAAGAGTCTAAATGATCCGCCAGATGATATATATGTGCCACATCAAATGATATGAAGTTTCGGAATTTGTTATTATATACCTCAGCCCATAATTAGTCGGTTCCCTTGTTAATCCCGCATTAGTAATAGTTTCCTAATCCGATTTTTGCCAAGGGTCATACATCCACACACAACAAGCAAAACAAAATATTTGACGACTCACTTTACTTTATTACATCACTTATTCTTTAGTAAATACACATCACCTCAACTTAATTAAAGGAACAAATATCTTCACTTAAATTCATTTGCATGTGTCACTCTCAATTGAACAAGGAAGGATGAATTTTATCTTTTGTCTTATACTACAATTAAATATCATACACTCTATCAAATGTGAATCAATCCATCGTTGTTTTAATTTTTCTTCTCACCTTCATAGTCTAACTACACGGCACTTTCAAGACAAATGCATCCCACTTGATTTCTTTCATTTAATTTACTTGTTTTATGTGCAAACATAATTCCACTTATTACACTAATATACAGCATTTTGGCAATATTATTACTTATAAATGCTCACGGCAATTCACATTACATCGTTACCATGTTGCTTCAATATACCTAATGCATAAATTATAAGCATTTTATTTTCCTACAATTTATAGATATATAGTACAATATATGTCTTAGATGATAAATTATATCATAGGAAAATATATTTAGAACGATTCATACAGTGAAAACCCTAATTTTCTAATTGTGGTTTTCGAAAATTCTAAACTTGTCCAATAATTAATCCTGATGTTCTAGCATTACCTTAATGCTAAATAATACTCTAATTACATATAATAATCATAGGAATTTAAATATTATAATTCCTCGATCATTAAACTCATTTTTCTATTCATCTCTAAACGTTAACGTTGAAACGCCTCAAAACGCTAATTATCGACTCATCTCAAAATGGTCGTAATAAAGTCGTAATCACTTTATTAATTTATTCCATTTATAATGAAATTTAATTCTAAGCTTCATGCTTTAGGGTTTTATTTAAATTTTAACTATCGATACTCAATCGACGTTAAAATACTACCACAAAAACACTTTATATATTTATATTCCTTAATTCACAATTTAGTGAAGATAAAATAGAATTATTATCTCGTAAATAATCGAAATCATTATTCGATATATTTCCAATTCAATTATTTCTGGCTGAAACCCTAATTTATTTAATTTTATATCGTAATTAGCCTTTAATTCTTCGGGATATTATAACCAACTTATATCATTTTCGCAATTTGGGTATTTTACACAAATGGATTCCAAAAATTTCTAAATTAATAACATGCACTCCTACAACACTATAGATCAACAATCCAACCTTAA
This sequence comes from Salvia rosmarinus, assembly GCA_036937905.1. NCBI lineage: Eukaryota > Viridiplantae > Streptophyta > Magnoliopsida > Lamiales > Lamiaceae > Salvia > Salvia rosmarinus. The sequence continues at coordinate 30,825,946 of CM072824.1, read as the reverse complement.
ATCATACTTATAAATTTTCGAGCATCATCAAAATAATTTAAATAAATTGCTTAGCTTATGAAATAAATTATCTATGCACATATTAACATATGTAACATAGTTCTTAAGATTAGAACATGCTAGCATGATTTATCGATAATTAATACATACTAAAATAATAATTTAAACCGATGGATTATGAAAAAGTTAGGTTTTATCTAAGCTTGTTCGATATCCAACCTCGCTATTCTGAGTCGATCCACTGGCCAGAGGAAACTCAAACAAATTGAGATAAAAAAAGAAGAAAATGGTTTAGTTTTCTTATCGAGAGCTCACAGAGAGAGAAGAAGAAAGGAGAAATGTGTTGTGTGATGTGTTTGTGTGCTTCCACATTACATTAATACTTAAGTAATTAGAACAAAAGAAACAACACATACGCAAGCACCTCCTGGCCTCTCTCACAAAATTTAATAAGACAAGAAATGAATAATATTTGGTCAAAAGTGATTATGTCACACCTAAATATCTCTTACATCCATATTAACTCTCGAAGCTTTAATAAAGCTTTTGGGAAACACAAAATAAAAATCTTGTCCTAAGCAAAGCATAATGTCACGACTTTAGTGGTGAAGAACAAATCAGATTAGAGGAGTGTCAAGCTTCTCACTCATTTCTTCCTCCTAATACACTGCTATTATACACTAGCACACATCTACTTGATTTTACTTGGTTAATGTACACTACATATCCTACTTGCATGATTTAATTCATTAACTCATCAAAGGTGTAATACACTTGACGTGAATTTCCCATTTAACAAAGAAAACTCACCTCTTTTCATTCCACTAGTAGTATATAAATATTTTCTTATGCTAATTATACATATATTTCATAATATATGTTTTAGATGATAAATTATATCATAGAAAAATTATTGGTATCATTTTTATTAGAAAACCCTAATTTTCGATTTGTGGTTTCTAGAATCTTAAATATTCAAAATATAATTCCAAAATTTTCTAACATTATTTCAATGCTAAATAATATTCTAATTATATAAAATAATCATAGGAATTTAAACATCATAATTCCTTGATCGTTGTGACTCGATTCTCAAGTCATCTCTAAACGTTAATATTTCAAACGCCCCAAAACGCCAATATCGACTCATCTCAAAATGGTCGTAATAAAGTCTGTAATCACTTTATTAAATTATTCCAATAATAATGGAATTAAATTCTAAGCTTAAAAACTTAGAAAAATATCACTTAGCATTTAATTATCGATACGTAATCCACGAGAAATAATATCGTCAATTACGTTATATAATCGTGTTTATTAATTCACAATCATTTGTGAATAAAATATAGGAATTTATTATTCCAAAATAATCGAAATCATTATTCGATATTTTATTAATTCGATTATTCGAGACAAAACCCTAATTTACGATTTTATTATCGTAATTGGGCTTTTAATAAACCGGGTATTACACCGTGACAAGGCAAAACCACAAACAAATTACGGGCAAGGTGGAAACACTCAACGCCAACCAACTAGCCCTCAATGCCCACGATGCCGTAGTATCACTGGCACTTGTCTAGCCGGACGATCAACCGCTTAGCGTAGTCAACAAGGGTACATCATAATAATCGCCCACAACAAGGCCAAGTAGATAAACCTAACCCACCCCGACAAGCCCAACCGCTAATGGCAATGCAACAGTACATCGCCACCAAGGGCTTATGCTCTCAACCAACAAACCTAAATGACCTGTAACAACCCGACGTGTACGTGAATACGCTTTCAACATACTTGTGATTATATTATCATGCTATGGAATTTCAAGACCACGATATTATACGCGAGAATTTAGAACTTAGCACCTAAACGAGATGAATGAATACTTAATCTTCATCCAAGGCGCGAGATTTACCACGTAGTATAAGTTCACTTAAACTTAGATTCGGATATATGATTCACCGCCTATAAGAATCGATAGTCGAGTAGATACGATTAAAGTTAGCAACTACATACGATGATTAAAATAGTACGAGGTACCAACGCCGTAATGGAAAATTGTAAACCCCGCAGCTTCAAATGCCAAATTACAGATTTAAAACCCAAAAATAGGTTTCGCCGAGATAATTAACCAAGATGAGATCGAATACTGACTGATCACTTACGGGCGAATGAATTTCATCTTATATTCACCGAAAATCGTGGAAATCAAGAATCGAAAGTTATAACGCTTATCGGCAAGAGTATTTTAACGTCGATCGCCAGTATCGACAGCTGAAATTTTGTGAATTTCCCTACAATCAAGCTTAGTGTAATACCGGTAATTAAATGTCTAATTACGGTATTTAAAACCTTTAAATCAAAGCTTACACGAGATATTCAACTTGTAATGATATCCAATAAATGAATTCGATTAATTACGTAAGAAATGAAATCCTATTTTATATTCACTAAGAATTTTCAATTAAGGAATAAAAGTATACTAAGTATATCGACAATATTATTTTAACGCCGACTCGCGATCGATAGTTAAAATTATGATATTTTCTAAGCAATTGCTTTAGAATTAAATTCCATTATTAATGGAATTATGTAATAGTGTGATGACGCACCATTTCGAGATGAGTCGATAATGAACGCTTTTGCAACGCTTTCAAACGTTAACGCTTTTGAGATGAAACGAAAAGCTGCTTTAATCGATCAAGAAATTATAGGAATTAATTTCCTATGATTAGTATATGTAATTACAGTATTATTTAGCATTAAATCAATGCTAGATCATCAAGATTTGATAGAGACCAATTTTTCAAACGCTTGAAAACCCTAATTTTCAAACTCCTTTTTATCGCATAAAATGATGCCATTAATTTATCATATGATATTATCTATCATCTAAACCATATGTTATGATATATATGTCTATTAATGGCATGGAAAATAAAAAATTGATTTTATTACAAGTGTGAGAGCCGAGAGCTCCTAAGTGCTATAGCAAAGTGTGTTGTTAATCTTCCCACTATTACATGTATCTATTAAGTGGCAATGTGATTAATTATATAACATAACTAAACAATTAAAATCTGATATATATATATATATATGTGTATATTTTCGTGCATGTGTGTAGGTGTCCATTCAGATATGCAGGTGGCAATTGACACCCATAAGCACCCCACACACATCCCATACCTCACTTCCCCAAAAATCAGATTTCAGCCATTCCCACACCTCAATCAGCCTGCATCTTCCCTTTCTCTCCTCCTCTCTCAAAATCTGCAAAGGAGTTGAGAGCCTCTCCCACCCCTTCCACATCTCACGGCAACAATCAAGCTCCCAAGGAGGACAGCCTAGTCCACTCGCCATCCTCTCTCGCCTTCTTCCAATTCTGTGGCTAAGGTAACTACATCCTATGATTCTTGGACATGGCTAGATCATACATGCATGTGTATAGATGGGTAATTCAACAGTATCGAACACATATATGTGATTGCATGTTGAACTATAATCTTGTCTGCAAAACTGGAAGTTATCTCACGAAACAGTGACTTTATAAAATTAATAGACTAAGTTACAGTGGTCCGATGATTGTGAATTTTTAATATGTTGAACTTATATGTGTCTAATATGCCTCTGTAAAATTTCAAGGCAATCCAACTTGATTTTCTATTTTAATAGTATTTTTGAAAGCATCACTAAAACTGTGAAATTGCCGTGTTCATCACCCATAGTCCGTGGATTTCTGTTTAAGCTTGGCTAATGATAAAACTCTAAAATTTTGAATAAACATAATTCATCATGTCTAGAAGATGTCTGTAAATTTTCAGAATTTTCTAAAATTTTTACTATTTATTACAGATTTTACAATCTAACTGCACAAAACTGTCACGGAAGTGATAGCTTGTAGTAAAATATTTGTATCTCCCAATCTATTGTGAATCATTGAGTGAGGCTATTTCTGGATTAAACTAGACTTAAGTGGCTTTTCAATATGATTGGTTGCATTCCCAGATTCCTTATAATGAACTAACGGTGAATTTTGAAGTTGATACATTACAGTAAGTTTTTTGGACAAACTGCCTTAGTGAATTTTTCATGTAATAGGCTGTTCGAGTATGACTTTACGTGAGATGTTGAAGCCATTTGTAGTCCGATTTGGACTTGGTTTCTCCATGAGAAATGTTCCTCACCATGTCTAGTTATGATCTGAAAATTTTGATCCCAAACCAAGTTTTATAAGTATACTTTTCATCGACCTCAAAGTCACCCATCGAAACCGCTCATTTCCAACTAATCAACTTGGTATTATGTATTTCTCAAGGTCAGATATTTTCCAGTATGGTATTCATGAAATATGTATTTTTGTTGTTGTTTTCAAATTGGTAGCCTGCAGCCATTTTGGCATTGTGAGTCAAAGTTACGAGCCCCGAAAACCCTCGTCTATTAAGCTAAACGGAAATTTGAAAAAATTCTAAGTATAGAAGTCAGCTTTGTTGTCCCACTTTGAGACCCTATATCTCCAAAACCACGATTCTTTTGGATTTAATTCTTCTAGAACTTGTAGTACATGTTTAGAGGTTTCCAATATATCTTATGCACCACACGTATTCTCAATCGAGAGTTATGAATCACAAATTACTGCCACTGGGTTAATTTTTGTTATTTTGCCGATTTTCAAATACTTAAAATTTGAAAGTGTAGAACTCCCCTATGTGAAATATGCCTTATATGACTAATATGCTAGTAATTGATGCATTCATTATGTTATGTCGCAAGGTACGATAGAGCATTATAAGATGTACGAATTATGATAAAACATCATGATACAACATTTTCAATGAAGCACGCCTTAACGTGAGGTATTCTGAATAGGTGCCACTGTCCCACCAAATTGTTCTACTTAGTCGCCGAACAGCACGAGGTCCCTATAACAAGGGTAAGGTTTAACCCAAGTCGAATCTCTCTATAAGACTTAACTGTGGCTTATGATGTGTTACGATAAAAGCAATAAATCTAAATCCTAAACTTGATTCAAAGGTGATTGACTAAGATTAACATGAAAATTAAACATGCAAACGATTCAACGATGACGCTCAAGCAGCTCAATAACTACAGAATTCTTCAAGAATGTGAGATAAACTAGGCATTAGGTTCTTCGCCTGATTAATCGATTTATTGCTTGATCAAGAAATTTACCTATTCATGCAATATTCAAACCTCAATCCAAACACTGACTTTCTCGCTCCGTGAATTAAACCCAGGTTATCAAATTTCACAAATACATAAACTATTAGAGTCCCGCTTCCCGGAATCCCTAATCCAATCTATTCCTATGATGCAACGATCTATCTCTCGATAATACACCTAAACATAAACAATTAAATGGTGATCAATCACTTAATCATAAACCCTAGGATTCAATTGATGCACTCAATCCAAAACAAATAATCAATTAAACAATTCAATCACCCAACCCTAGAAAAGAATTAGTTCATGCTCATTTCACTGATCAAACAATTATAATCGATAGAAATCATAATCCAATAATTCAATGAAGTAAAAATCGAATAACAATCCTTGCAATCGTGAATGTCGCTGATGGATTTCTCCAATCAAATGTCTTGAATCAATCCCAAATGCAAAAGAAATAACTTGGAAAACAGAGACGAACAATCAAGGGAGAATTCAAAATCAAGAAATAAAACCGAATGTTAAGAATATCGCTAGGTTTCACGTTACACTTATATATATTCGCGGAAATTCACGCCTAACGCCGGACGGAGACCCAATACGGACGCGAGGTCTTCAAACGAGGCCAATAACGAGCACCCACGGGACGCTGAGATCACTGGACGCGGCGCTAGGGAACTGAGGCCGGACGCAGATGCCGCCACGGACGCCTCCTTCTCTCGACGGACCGTGATTGACCCATATACGGACGCGATGTCAACACGGACGTGTCTCTCCTCGACTACTTACCGGACACCCAAATACGGACGATTTCAAATACTGGACGCTGAATGTCTCGATCGAACTCAATCGCCGCGCAACAACGGACGCCGATACGTCACGGACGCCGGTCTTCATACCGATGTTCACTTGCACAGACGCATCTAAAACAGCACACGCCGAAGTCCGGCTGCGTGCTTTAAGCTCCAAATGTTTAAAACGCGATTTTCCCTGTATAAAACAAAACAAGCATGATTCCAATAAAAGATATTCAAACTTGAGCATATAGGAACCAAATCGATCAAACAAACAAAGAAAAAACAACAAAAACATAAACAACATCTCTATTGACTTAACTTTGCTTGTCCTCGAGCAAATTTAGTTTAAAAGAGAAGACACATAGAATCAATACTTCAAATAGAATCAATCTCATATTCACATCCATTCAATCGATCTTAATAATATAGTTCTCAATATAACGATCCTCATTCATCAATCAAAACATGTGACTAATCATAGAATAGTCAGCTTCAACTCAATATGATCTCAAAATCAATATGCTACTTATATGGTTCCCTTTTCATGTAAGATATCCCAACGACAAAATCAAATAAGAATTTGTGGAACTTAAAACCGATTATAGGACAATGATCGTTAGTGAAAACTTCAAGTTATACACTCGAGTATCCTAACGAGATATCTATACCCATAGCAAATAGTCTCCATTCGAGAGACAACATGCAAGAGGGTAGAGCCCCTTATTCGAATTTTAAGCCCACTTATTTCATACATTTTTTTTTTTTTTTTTTGTCCACTTTTTCTAGAAAATCATACAAAAGAGTGTTCCATTTAATAAGCATATGACATCCGATCACACACTTTGTCTAAACATTTTCCTAATTATGTCACAAGTTCAAATCGACGCCTAAGAATTATCAAACTAAAACCATATACCAAGATGCAAAGAAATTCAGATCAAAACGCAATCAATTCAACTTAAAGCATAATTTTCATACACCATTGATTTTAAGAGAATAAATTGCCTCTAATCCAAACAAAGAGTTAAGAAACGACGAAACACAACGACAAGACGCAACAAAACGGGAAACGCATAAACGACAAAACAAAACGACATTAAACTAAACGATACACCCCCACACTTAAAACAGAAAAGGTCCTCATCAGATATGAATATAAAAGTATAGTAGAGGCGACTTCGAAATTGACGTAAACAGAGCTATGGGCATCAAAACCAAACAAACCTACAAAACAAAACACAAAACAGAATCGAACAAAGAACAAAACAAAACGAACAAAGAAAACAAAACAAAACGACACACAAAAAACGTAAAATATATACACTCCAATAGTGAAGAATCATCTATTGATCGACGGCGGTGGAAGGATCGCCATGAAACGAAGTCCAAGCTTTCCATCGAGCTCCCGAGAATGCTACGCGCTGATTATGCTCACCCATCTCATTGATTGTATTGGTTCCAGGCCACGGTTTCGCTCTCCAAAGTCGTTCTGCTCGCCAAGACGCTCATTTTGTCTGATCGAACCGAGAGAGATGCCCTGACGAAACTCTGTCCATCGATCGGCCATTCATTCTCGAACCGTCCAAACTCCTCACGCATGGAATAGTAGCCCCTCCTCGACTGACCTTTGGCCGAGACGGAACTGGGTGAGCATGGATCCATGCTGTTCTGGACAGGCTCGCACTCTCCCCGCAGAGGCATGCCGATCTCCTTCTTCATCGATGCAAGAGTGGTATCAAAAATCATCATGTCACCGTAATGGGACGTGGATGGTCCCGCCCTCGCTTGAGTTTCTCGAATGCGCATGCATGTATCCTCTCACACAGCCTCCTATCCTACTGACATGCGGTCGCGCCTCATTATAAGCAAACGGGCACCTCAAGCTCACCGAGGTCAATCCTTGGCCTTATCAAATTTTGGCCCAGAATGTGCGTTCTCATTACTAATTATCCTCAAATGCACAAATGTAGTCCAATGGGGATTTGCACCATATAGGTCGACACTTTTACTATTCAATTAATCGCAGATGCAAATTACGAAGTTTCAAGCTAACCTTCGCTTTCTTAACTGCAATGGTGATGGCGAAGACCTCACCAGATTAACTTTATTAGCCTGCTCATTGCACAAGACATTGAAGGCAATGAATTTGTGCACCATTGCCAAAGCTCGGATCCTCGATAAACCCACTAAGCATCCCAATCGATCCACCAATTATTAAACCCTAAAGCTCCCGCCCAGCCTCTCTCACATCGAATGATCGAGGTACACCACGGCGCACCGAGGCTCAAATCCAAATACACCCTTCATAACACGAGGTGTAATAACATACTCATTCCCCAATGACATGTACAGTCATATTATCTGATTCATCCTCAAAACTCATCAGACAAAAGAGAATTCAACCAACAACGGAGAATATCCAGTAATTCCATCATAGCATCACGTAAGCCTAAGTTCTTTAAATATTTTTTAATCTTATCTTCCGCATCTCAAACTTATCATCACCGCAATTAAATACACGCGATGAGTAATATCTCACGGATAAAGCGGCGATGTAAGAGTACCTTCCACAGTGATTATAGATAGGGATGGCGGCCGAATACATAACACTCGATATCTTCAACGTGGTCGCCCATAGAACGCCATCATCTCATGGATGACGGAGCTAGATCCTCCTGGATTCTTTGTACGAACCATATCCTGTAGGGAGGTATTTGGGTGCGGCAAGTGAACGCCGGACGGAGGGCAGCAACGCAGCGCTCATGCCGGCGCTGGAAAGATGGAACGACGGACGGAGGAGCATGAGTCACCGAGGCGAATGGAGCGGCGCATGCTAACAGGCGAGCGGACGGCGCCTGTACTGTGTTTAGACATATTTGAGATGCTCTGCAACTCTTTAGGTCCGGTTTCTCATGGGCGTAATCTTTCCACTTCTATCTCCCTGCCTCCTCCGCAACCTCGCTTCTCCGCATGCAGCTTCCTTCATTCTCATCATAACCCCAATGAAAGTTTCTATGCGATCTTCCCGCAATACACATGTCTCGACTCACTGCCAAATCAATAGCATCTATGTAAGAACAATTATCAATTGCATCGGCATGGTACTATAGTGCTATTCTCAATGTGAAGGACACGCTTCTCCCAACACCGCCATTTTCAATACACCATTTTTAACATCAATCGTTGTGTAAGTAGCCATAAAAGGCCTCCCTAAAAGAATTGTGTGTTTCTACCATTTTCTTTAATGTCACCCACATATCTAACAACAAAATCAACAGAACGATCAATCCACCCACTCTAATTAATATGTCCTCGATAATCCCCTAGGATAACGAATTGATCTATCACTGAATCAACAAAACACATGCGAGCAGGTTTTAATTCCTAATTCAAGTTGCTCAAAATAGTAGGGCGATTAAATTTATACCGCACCAAGGTCGAGCATGCCCGTAGCTTCCTTTCCATTTCCCAAAGCAATCTTTATCACAAAGCCTCGGATCGCGCCGCTTTCGTGGCAACTGATGCCAAAAAATAGCACCGGCAACCCCGTACATAACAATCACCTTCTCATCATCTACAAACTTCCTCTTCTTCGATGCTAACTCTTTAAAGAACCTGACATAGCCGGGACGCTTCAATAACGCCAAGGAGAGGCAAGTTCACATTCACTTTAGATAGCATCTGTAGAATCCTAAGAACCGGCCGATCCTTCTTTTCACTTCTCAATCTGCCTCTGGAAGGAAATTGAGGTTCAGATGGAGTCTCGCCATGCGAAGCCCTGACGGCTCTCTCTTCCTTCCTCTCAGGCTCTCCTTTGCACTTCCTCACCACCTTAGTCACCCGGTTCCTCGCGGAATTTCCACTTTATTGTCAATTATTTTTCCACTTCTAAGAACCCGGACTGCCTCAGTGCTTGCTCGTAGCCGACTAGTAATTTTCCTTTGTCCTTGTTGTGCTGGGCTTCTCCAACGGTCCCACCCAATCCGTCTCTACTCTGAGTCTCTATCCTCTTCATTGATGCTTCCATGCACTCAAATCTCCGGCGACTTGGCCCGAAGTGTAGAGAATCTTCGCGTTCGCTTCCTGAGCACCCGACCGCTGGGTTTGCGTGAGGCGGCCGCACGACGTTGCCGTCGCCGCCGGAACCGCCGCCGGAGGGCGTCAGCCCGAATCGAGCTCTCGACTAGATCCTCCTCCGATTCTCGTTCCGTGGAGAGATTAGGACGATCTTCCACCGGATTGTATGAATTGAAAAGGGATCATATTTAGCCCTTGCCTGATACCCTTGTCGATTTCCTCTTCGAACTCCTGCCAGAACTCCTCAGATCGCATTCACTCTTGCCCTCATATGCCATCTCATTTGCTCGCCGTATATGTTCGCCCCATGTCCCGCTTCACCACAAATCCCACATGTCTCCATCGACATCACTTGCCGTCGCTGGAATCAGTGCGTGGGTCAGATCTGCTCACCCTCATTAGTTCAATCTTCGGCGAGCGAGCTCCGCCAATTGCCGTGTCACCATAATTGGGCGTAATCTCTTAGTAAAGCAGCAGTGTCTCGACCGCACTTCTCCTTGAGAGTTTGCAGCCTAGCGCCTCCGTAATCTCGCTAACGCCCTCAGAAGCGTGGTTTCCAATGTCTCCTCCACCGCATTATCTATCATATATTGATAGTCCATCGCCAATCCATCAGAAAAACCGATCGAGAAGCTTCCACGGTAATGATGACGCGGACATCGCCGGCCGTAACGATCTGAACCGATCCCTATGCCTCATGCATAGGTTCTCCACCCATCTCGCTGAATGTGGCTATCTCGAGCCCTCACTCTGTGTCTTTTGGTTCGAGTAGTACTTTCCCATGAACTTATCATACACGGCTTGCCAACTCACAACGAACCGGTCAGAGACATCAACCATCTTCGCTCTCTATCTTTCTGTGGTAGGGAAAACACCTCATTCTCGCCAGATCCTCAGTAAGCTCCGCTCAAAGGAAAAGTGCGAACCATCTCATAGAACTCCTGATGAAGTTCGCGTATCCTCGCCAGCATCCCGTAGAACGACCAAAAAGTTGAAGTTAATTGCTTCAACTCATAGTTACGGGTCGGATCCCCTGGACTACTACGTACGACGTTGTCACCCCAATGACTCGGTCGAGCAAAATCACGATCCTCGGGTTTACTTCTTCATGGGCTCCTCCATTTGCCGCCATTTCTTCCGCACAAACTCCCTCACTGGAGATCTACTCTCAAACTCTCAGATCATCAAGGCTGTCGCATCATACCACTTTCGCACAAGTTTTCTTCTCCGAGTTCAAGGATAAAATTCTCCTACCCTCGAATGTTGTCGAACACCGGTGCCAACTTCCTTTTGAGACTTCAATGACTCTAGCACACACAAACACAAGACAAGAAAACGGATTACGCCAGACCGTGGGAAGTTAATTAACCAAACAAAAATAAAAATAAACCAAAATAGATAGATAGGAAAATAACACAATCAAAACGCTTAAAGCCTTCCCAAACCGCGCCAAAATTTGTTCCGACCAAATTGTTCTATTTAGTCGCCTCGCAGCACGAGGTCCCTATATATGGTAAGGTTTAACCAAGTCGAATCTCTTTATAAGACTTCATTGTGGCTTATGATGTGTTATTACGATAAAAGCAATAAATCTAAATCCTAAACTCGATTCAAAGTGATGATTAACTAAGATTAACATGAAAATTAAACATGCAAACGATTCAACGATGACGCTCAAGCAGCTCAATCGCAACAGAATTCTTCAAGAACGTGAGATAAACTAGGCATTGTGTTCTTCGCCGATTAATCGATTTATTGCTTGATCAAGAAATTTACCTATTCATGCAATATTCAAACCTCAATCCAAACACTGACTTCTCGCTCCGTGAATTAAACCTAGGTTATCAAATTTCACAAATACATAAACTATTAGAGTCCCGCTTCCGAACCTCTAATCCAATCTATTCTATGATGCGAACGTATCTATCTCTCGATAATACACGAAACATAAACAATTAAATGGCTGATCAATCACTTAATCATAAACCCTGTGATTCAATTGATGCACTCAATCCAAACAAATAATCAATTAAACAATTTGAATCACCCAACCCTAGAAAAGATTTAGTTCATGCTCATTTCACTGGATCAAACAATTATAATCGATAGAAATCATAATCCAATAATTCAAAACAAGTAAAAATCTAATAATAATCCTTACAATCAGAATGTCGCTGATGGATTTCTCCAATCAAATGTCTTCAATCAATCCCAAATGCAAAAGAAATAACTGGAAAATAGAGATGAACAATCGCCGGAGAATTTTAAAATCAAGAAATAAAAACCTAATGTTAAGAATATCGCTAGGTCACACGCTACACTTATATATATTCATGAAATTCACGCCAGCACGGACGGAGACCCAATCACGGACGCGAGGTCTTCAAACGAGCCAAATAACGAGCACCCAATACCGGACGCCAGATCGCTACGGACGCTGGCGCTAGGAAACTGAGGCCACGGACGGATGTCTGTACGCCGACGCGTCCCTTCTCTCGACGGACTCAGATTGATGCTCAGGGCCGGACGCGATGCAATACGGACGCGCTCCTCGACTACTTTACTGACACCCAAATACGGACGATTTCAATACGACGCTAATGTCTCTCGACGATCTCCAACTCCGCTACCAACAATGGACGCGACATACGCCACGGACGCCGGTCTTCACGCCGACATGCTCCATCTGACAGACGCAAATACGGCCACGGCGAGTCCAAGTCCGCATTGGGTGCGTTTAAGCTCCAAATGTTTAAAACGCCACTTTCCCTGCATAAAACAAAACAAGCATGATTCCAATAAAAGATATTCAAACTTGAGCATATAGGAACCAAATCGATCAAACAAACAAAGAAAAACAAACAACAAAACATACGAAATGTAGCCACTACATGTTTAATCGAGTGTATATCATACCACGATATACACTAAAGTAGAAATACGGGTTCTAAGACCGATGGATATTTCAACCCAAAACCTCAAGGCTGCCGATAGATAGGCTGTTTCTAGGGTCAGATTCCAAGAATTCCATTTAGACAATCGATACCAGTGGGCTATACTTACCAAGAATAAAATGCTTCAAATATTTATTTATGATGCTTCTTTCAACTGTTGTTAAATGTTTATAAGATTACCCGCCAAACATGTTTGTTTTGTATGTATCCTATCCATGAGATGTTATGAGATGTTATCAATGTTATGAATGTTGTCGGGTCGCCCAACTTATGAATGAAAATCCATATCCGATCCATGCCTAAGGACAATACCGGCTAGATTAACGGTACACCTGGCGCGATCGTAGCCGAAGACACCACGGCCATTACTATTTATGGCGCTCCTTAATTACGCTCGACTATGATAAGATGAATGATGCTAAGGGATATGGATCATACACAATTCCGTAAAATGCCTGGCCAAGCTGATTTTTATAAACCGATAATGTTTAAAAGACAAGACATTTTCAACTAAAACCCTCAGGTCTTACTGTGACGTAAGGCAAAGGTAATCTAAAAAATGATAAAATGTTTTCGTACGAGTCCACAGAGTGCATTTTGTACTCAAATTTCTGCATGTTTGTTTTTAAACGTGCAGTTGGAGCATGATGGATGGATGTCAAAGATATTGTCGATCGTTGTCGCCGAAAGTTAATACCTTGATAGTACATCGCCATATGTACATATCACATGTTTTCCTACCGCAAGAACCTAATTTATGTACTAGAGTCCAAGAACATGCTCGATATATGTATTACGCTTATTATTAACGGTAGTCTCCATGTTTATTCTTTCATGTTATGCAAGTAGTCCCCGCTAATCCGTAATCAGATTGGGGGTCGTGACACTTAGAAATTATTTCCTATATTAATGATATATTTTACTAAAGCAATTACGTAAATTTTACGACTATTTCGAGATTTAGTCGACACGTAACGTTGAACGCTTTCAAACGCTAACGCTTGGAGTATTTAAACGAAAGATGATTTTAATGATCAAGAAATTATAGGAATTTATTTCCTATGATATTTTTATGTAATTACAGTATTATTACATTAAAACAATGCTAGAGCATTAAGAATTATTATTGAGCATTGAAAATTCTCGAAACCCTAACTTTCCAAACTAGGTGGTTTTCACATAAAATCATGCCATTTAATTATCCTATGCTATTATTTATCATCTAAATCATATACCATGATGTATATATCTATGATTAGCATGAAATAAAAATTTTATCCTATAGTCGGCCTAATGGCCGTAGAACTATATATATATGTACACAATTTTAATTGCTTTTATTTCTCCACTCTCGCATGTATATCTTTTAATTGTTTCAGATTTTATATCATTAAATCTCCCACTAATAATATATTTTAGCTATTTTCAAGAGATTTACGTGTAAGACACTCATGATTAGCTACCCATTAGCAGTATAAAATATTATTAAAAGTCATGGTCTCTCAGGCGTAAGTGAGTAAATGGTTAGCATAGGGACACGTGGAATATTCAGATTTCTATTCATTCTCTCTCATACACTCAAACACTCCTACACTACACACTCTCTTCTCTCTCTCAAACTCTTTTCTTCTCCAAAACTCCCCCATAGCCGAGACCTCCCTCTCTCCCTCCAAGCTTTGATTTTCTTCTTCTCATCTCCATACAACACCTTAGTACCTTGTATATTTCTCCATTAATCCATATACCAAAGGTAGGTGTCAAACAAGCGGATGTTTGTTCTTGAAAATTTTTATAATTTTCGAAAGCGTAGATTTCTGAGCATCGCATGTGTTCTTGGTGATCTTAGTTGGTAATCCTTTGCTATTGTATTAGTATCACGATAAGTAAGTATGTTAGATATGTGTTCGTGTTCAAAATGTAATGTATTGCATGTGAATTTTTAGTTCAACCCTATGAATCTATGGTTAAGTTGTAGGAATAATGAGCAGCATAATGTTTTAAAGTCAAGATGTTGAAAATTTTAATTGATCATGCTCGAAAATTCTTAGTGATTAATCAAATTTGTTAAGATGTATTTGAGTTTGAATTTATGATTTATGATGTTTTATGTGTCCATAGTATTTATTTGAAAATTTTAGAAAATCTATGCTCTTATTTTTTGAAGAACCTAGTATATATAAAAAAATATACGTGGGTGTAAGATTTTTATTTTATACATGAATGACATATTCTTGATTTATGATGTATCGAGAGGCATAGCAATTTATTTGAAATTTTTAGAAAGTCTATGCTATTTTTCCCAAAATAACCGAGCATGGTATATGATTATATGTTAATGTATGATTTTTATTTCGAGATGTAACCACATATAATTAATCTATGATGTTATAAAAGTCCATAGTGATTTAATTAGAATTTTGGAAAATCCTATCTATTTTTTTTAATGGACCGAGACATATACATAATTATATGTCGATGATGTGATTTTTATTTAAGAATATGCAATGTTGTTTTATTAATCTAAGACGTAAATCACGACTATATGTTTATTTAGAAATTTTTGAAAATCCTATCCATCTTTGTTAAAAAGGTCGAGACTTGTATATATATAAATATGGGTGTATGTTTCAAATTTAAAGCACGCAACGGTGTATTAGTGATTTAGAATATGAATTATGCACCTAATGATATAGTTGGAATTTTAGAAATCCTTTAGCTATTTTTTAAGTTATGACCGACTCTCTAGATATATATATATGTCGGTGTGATTTTATTTCGATACATGCAATGTTATATTATCGCTTAGAATACGAATTATGCATCTTATGATTTTGTTAGAATTGTTGAAAATCAATTACTAATTTTATTCAAATAAACCGAGAGCTCAAGCTCAATAATGGTGGATGAATAAATTGGTTTTTGATGTATATTATGATGTAAAGTTGTTACACTATAATAAAGTTACATGTCAGAGTTTGTTGAAATTTTATAAAAACGCTTCATGCATTCACAGGAAGAGGATTGAGAGCTATGAGCCTAAATTATATGGTATAAAATGTTACATCATGGAAATTATGTTATAAATGTGATATATACTAATGTTTGGACCTCAGATACATTTATCGAATTGGGAAATTGTCGGACAATTTCTATGAAAAGTCGCTCAATATATGAAATAAATAAAATGACGATGATCCAATTTTGTATGATTATTATTAAATCATATTATGATACTAAGCGATAATATAGTACACCGTGGTAAGATTTTATAAGAATTTTGGAAAATATTTGAGTAATAAAAAGCTAAATAGTCATTAGCTATTTTTAGACGGAATAAGGATTTTAAACTTAAACAACATTATTAATTAATGAATTATATGTTTAAAAATTATTTTAAACATATTAATGAGTTTATAAAAAGGAAATCAACTGAATCGATTTTTGTGAAATTCAAATATTAGAATACGACTCAGTAATTAAATTACTAAGAAAATCAAAATAGTCGACTTTTGAAATCAACGCATTTAAATATCGCTCGATAAATACGCTAATACGCCGTAAAACGTATCAGCCTTATAACAAAATCTCTTTGATACAAAAAGACTTCACTTTGAAGTAGTTAGATTGAAAACGTGAAAATTCGTTCAACATTTTACCCAAAAGGGTAAATGGTAATTTCGAACATATCTCGCCTCTATCGAAGAACGAGAAATGTTAAGACGGTACGCCATTGAAAAATGTACCTGAATCGCTAATGAATTAATTTAATCCATATAGAATATCGGGTTATTATAGACTCGAAAGCCTCGAACACGCGATTAACGCATATCAAAACTTACGTGTTTTACGTACGCGTGACGCTGACGAACGATGTGATCGCTGACCAATAACCCAAGTTTAAGACGGTCAAGTAAAGTCGTGGGCTTTCTTTCAAAATAAACATGGTTTCGCTTTTACCGATCAAAACGAATTTACTTACATTGTTTATTTCAACTGCCGACAATATGTTTACAAGATTACCCGCCAAAATGTTTATGTTTTCAGGTACGTATCCTATCCAATAAACGTTATGAATGTTGTCATCGCCTCTAACTTGCTGAATGAAAATCGATATCTGATCCTATGCCGGAAGACTTATACCCTGCTAGATTAACGCGGCACTAAGGTGACCGCAGTGTTGTAAGGACAATTCACGGTCGGTCACTTGCTGTCCGTAGGATGAGGCCTCCTCACGATGTTCGACTATGATGTTATGATGGTATAATGATAAGTGGATATGGATCATACACACCAAGAAAAATGCTGCCGCCATGTCGACTTTTACGAATCGGATGAAATGTTTTAGTAATGATGACATTTTCAACTAAAACCTCGTTGTCTTACCATGATTCTGGCAAAGGTAATTCAAATCTAATAAATGTTTTCGCATAAGTTCATCGAGTGCATTCTCGTACTCACCGCATGTTTTTTTTAAATGCGCAGTCGAGCTCGGATGTTGACGATCGGAGAGGTTGATAAGTCCAAGGTCTTTGATGTTTTGTTAAGATTTGTTAACCTAATACATATCGCCATATATGTATTCACACACTTTCCACGCAACTCAAATTATTTTATGTTATGTCCGATGATGAGACGATATGAACCGTGAAGCCCTTCGATCAAATATCCTTTCGAATCTGTGGTCTAAACCTTTGGTCCGATATGTTATAAATGTATGTTTTGTCTCAAGTATTATATCTCATACGTGATGCCTTACCGTAATAGTTTTCTTTATCCCTAAATGCTATTCCTAGTGCTAGTCCGCCCACCGGGTTATCCGGAGCGGGTCGTGACAGAGTGGTATCAGAGCGTTGCTCTTTTCAAACCCAAATTCCTTCCAAAACTAAGTCTAGATTGAGTCATCGAACTTCTAGAAATCATCGACTATTCTCAACACTCCATCACATCGAGCTCAATCGAAAAGGTAATCGGTTTCTTTTTTATTTTTTCAAACTTATGAAATGAGGAATTTTATATGATGATCAAGTTTGAAAGGATTTGGAAAAGGAAAGAAAAGTTATGAGCAGGATTTTCAAACTTTAATTTTGAAATCAATAAGTGATGATGAAGTGATTAAGTGAGATGTATGTTTAAATGAACGAATGGTTAAAGATGAAAGTATGAAATCAAGTCGATATGTATAAGCACGTAGAATGAGCTATAATGTTATTTTGAAGTTATAGTTTTAATCATTAAATTTATGATGATAATCGGATATGATATCTTCTTAAGTAACGGACGATATAAGAAATGCTCACATGTTGAAAAGAACAAAAGAACGATAGGAAACATGAATGTAACTTTAGCTTTGAGTTTCGAATCGCGAAGGTCAAACGTGAAGATGAACGAGACGACGCGACCACGAAGAATGAACAACGTTGATATCGCCATCACAACTTCAACGTGATCAACCGCAATCACAACTCGACATGCGGACCGCTGACTTGAACTTCGTAATGCTAAGCGCAACTTAATACGTGGAGTAGTAGTGACACGCCGGCAGCAGCTATAGCGCAAATCCTCCGGCATTGCCTCGAAATTTGGCACGATCGCGAAAATTTTCTCACGGCAAAATTTTTTAGTTCATTCTTTCGTAGACTCGCTTTATACGTGGTTTTCACCGTGTCTAACAACCTGAACTTCATTTATTATGAAGGGCGAATTTCTATTTCCATCTCAAGAATACACTAGAGTCTGGTTAATGTTTAGCTCGAGTTTTAATTAGACCAAAGATCTCATTGTATCTCATGTGCCTTAGAACGTTATTAGAGATTTGTTTCAAGTAGATTAAGAATGTCAGACCTGTAGAAACCCGATAGTATCTATCCTGCCTTATAGATCGATTAGTTTCTTCTTGTTGCTTAACCGAAATACTAGTTTAGCTTACCCGCCTATCGGTTAATATTAGTCTAACTTATATTAGTTTTGATCGGGCGATGGAGGAGTCGCTATATCGCTAGAGAAGGATAGACCAAACCCTATTCCCCGAGGAAACAAGGCACGCATCGAGAAATGGATGTGCGTGGCGAGGATTTAGGGAATTCTAATGTACTATATCCGACTGAGAGATGCCCGAGCACGGGCGGATCGACTATGACCGATCGCCTTCCACCATACCCCGCGAGGGGGACTACGCCGAGAGGTCCGGAGACTATATCTACCGTATGACCGGAGGTTATGATTTGGTGGATGATTTACCGTTTGTCACCACTGACATATGTATACAGATTTAGGAGCAGCACCAAGGGACCTTATCTTCTCCACGGAGTACACCGCGAGACAAGTCGCCGAGCGGTGACACCGTACCACGATGTCCACCAAGAGGCCTCGATATTGATTGACGAGGCGGCTCATCCAAGCCGGAGGGGCAGCGACCAAGCTGGGAACCCCTGCCTTCCCTACCGAATGTTTGGACATCCGCATTCACCACTACCACCTCTACCGATGGCAGACCTCACCGGCTGAACCATACCGCCGTACGGATGGGGTATCGTGTACTTCGATGGTTATAACCCAATTCGTGATAGTTATAGCCGTCACATTCGACTATGGTCCACGCGGACATCCATATGGTAGGAGATAACGCGGACCCCAAGCACACGCCAAGGATGACTCGATGAAGGAAGAAGATCCCAAGAGGACGAAGAGGAGGAAGATTCTAGACGAGGACGGAAGTGAAGACCAAGGATTATGATGTTATTTTATGTATGTTTTGATTATGTGTATTTTGAAAACAATGGCGAAAGGAAACTGATTTTTGTAGGCTATAAAAGCCAATGTAGGACTTTTCAGAATGTTTCAAGATCAAGTAAGTAATTTCGTTGTAATAACTTTGATCACAAATATTTTGCCTATGGCACCATTTGCAATTATATATATATGACCCGCGGCTTTTCAGAAAGTTGGTATGTCAAGGATGGAATGTTTTATTTAAGTTATTTTTCCAATAAGCTATGATGATACTTATATATTCAAGTTATAGAAATGAAGTATGATGCTAATTATGTGTTTTATATAGCGAATGTCTCCTAGACAAGATCCCGAACGAGAAGAAGAGGCAGAGGAGAGGCATTGGAGAAAGGAGAACCCTCAACCGTAAGACGAGGATATACCTCAACCACCTCCACCTCAACCCGATCGCAGGATAGAGGAATTGTTTCTAAGATGTAACCTCATATCTTCAAGGGCGAAGTCCGGTGTAACAATGGACGAGAACCATTGAAAGAATTTTCAACTTTTTAAGATGCACAACGCAGATGACTCATTGTAACATTCCAATTGAATGGACCCGATTTTAAGTGGGCCGTAAAGAAAACCTTTACAAGAAAGCAAATGGAAGAGTTTATATGGGAAGATTTTAAGAGGAAATGTATGATAAATACATTCCAAAAGTTCGGTGGAAGAAGGAACACGAATTTTTCGTGTTAAAGCGAAAAGAGTTTACAGATTATGATCGCACATTTTGCGTATATGTCTAGATATGCATTGATCAGGGACACGGACCGAAAATGGCGAGAAATTCAGTCGTTTAAGGCCGAGATAAGGATGTCTCCAGTACCGAGATTTAACCTTATACAGAGGCTCTCGACGAGCTCTAGACATAGAGGCAAGCCGAGGGCAATCACCAAAGAGTACGATAGACAAGGGTAAGAGAAAGTGGGATGCAAGTTTCAAGAATGTAAGGAAGGGAAACTTTGAGAATATGGTTAAACGGCAGGGAAGGAATATGGCAAATCAAGGACAAGAATGGAAAAGGTGCTTTGTTCCTCCAACAAGAGGTCCACAGAGCAGAGGGGCTCTTCCATGCCCCGTTTCGGAAACCGCATAACGTGAATGCATGGGAAGCGGAACTACTTTAGCGTGGATGAAAGGACACTATGCTAACTTTGCCAGGCACGTCGAATCGATTGTCCGAACCAAACCGCAATGTCCAACCACCTGTGGCTATCCAATTTCACCCCAACCTCAAAGCGTACAAACACAACAATGGCAACAACCTCTGAACAATCGCAGAATAACAATAAAGAATCAAGAATAACAAATGCAAGAAGAAAGGCAACCACCTCAACAACGAGGCAAAACCACCACTAACGCCAAGAAAGAACAACAGCCAGTCAAAGAACAAGCAGCTTTAGAGGGCAAGCCAAGCCACCAAGCCCTAGGGTATGCCTGACCGGAGGATGAACAGACCTGAAACCCGTATGGGAATTCTTCTCAATGTACCGTTATAGATTGTTTGATACGGTGCTTCGACTCCTTCATAGCAAAATCATGCGAGATCCGTTGGGACTTAGTACTAAAAAGTAATCGATATGAGAATCTTTCACCTATAGACGGATTATGATCACATATTATCGTCAACCTAGAGTTGAACTTAGGATCACTTAAGGTTCGCAATAATTTGAACATAATACCAGGGTGCGAGATATAATCCTGTGGATGGATCGTTATAAAACCACCCACGATTCTTTGCAAGAGGAATATATCATTTCATTTTCCAAGACAAGTAAGAACGACTTCCATGGAATTAGTATTGGGAGAGAGTCCGATTGATCGCATCAAGGCAAGAAAGATGATGAATAAAAGGGATACCATGCTTTTCTCTTACTCGAACGGAGAAGATAAGCGAGACGAAGGTAGAAGACATAGAAATTGTCTGAATTTGTGATGTATTTCCTAAAGATCTACCAGATTACCTCCCGATAGACAATTAAATTTACCATCGACTGGAACCGATCGGCTCCAGGTCGAAGGCACCCCAGAACGGCCCCAAAGGAATTGGAAGAACCGAAAATCCAAATCCAATAATTGTTGACCTAGGCTTCATTAGACCTAGTGTTTCCTTGGGAGCGCCTGTTATTTGTCAGAAAATGATGGGTCTTTAGCGACGTGATAGATTATCGAGAGTAACAAGATGACGCTAAAACAAATACCCTTTGCCAAGAATCGACGATCTATTTGATCAATTGAGAGGAGCAAGTGTATTCTCAAAGATTGATCTCAAGTCGTTATCATCAACTTAAAGTACGGCCTAAGATATAGAAAAACCGATTCAACAAGATATGGCACTATGAATTCATAGTTATGCTGCTCGGATTAACAAATGCACCACCGATGAGGACCTCATGAACCGAGTGTTTCATCCGCATTTAGACAAGTTTATCTTTGTTTTCATGATGATATTCTCATCTATTCAAGAAGAGAGGACCATAAAGAACATCTAAGAACGTGTTGCAAACTTGGGGTCGAAAGACTATTTGCTAAGTTCAAGAAATGCGACTTTGGTCGGAAGTAATGTTCCTGACATATCGTGGTCTCGCCGATGGAATCAAAGTAGATCCACAAAGTGGAAGCAGACAAGAATGGAAATCGCCGAACTCAAACGAGATCCGAGTTTTCTAGATCGGCCGGTTATTACCGGAGATTCATCAAGGATTCCCAAAATAGCAAGACAATGACCCAACTATCCGGAAGGAGTCAAGTATATTCGACTACGAAGGAGGGAAGTTTTCAAAACTCAAGGAGGTTAACTGCCCAAGCAGCGCTCCTAAAGGACAAAGAGTAGTGGTTTATACAGACGTCAATGAACGGACTAGGTGCTTTAATGCAAGAAGGAAAAGTGATAGCATACGCATCCCGAACTTAGACCATACGAAATAACTACCCAACTCACGATTTAGAAATAGCAAGAGGTGCATGCACTGAAAATTTGGAGGACCATCTCTATGGAGGAGATGTGAAATCTTCACGCATCATAAAAGTTTGAAATACTTTTGAGGAAGACCTAAATATGAGGCAAAGAAGACGTTCGAACTAGTAAAACATTACGACGGTATTAACTATCACCCGTAAAAGTCGAAGTAGAGTGACGCCAAGTCGTAGAATCAAACCAAATTAGTACGCCTCCTTACTCAAGAAGATAAACTCGCTGAGGAGTTTAGAAGATTGAGGATTGAATTGGTTAACAACCGTGAGACGATCACGAGTCAGATCGCTACACTCACCGTGACGCCCGATTAAGGAAAGGACTGCAGTAGACAAAGGATGGAGGAAAAGTTGAAAGAAGATAAAAGCCGAGAATCATAATCAAGATTTTACCAAGCATCGATAATGCTTAATGTTTGAAGGAAGAATATGTGTTCCGATGATACCGAATTGTGAATCAAATAACGAGCGAGTGCTCACGATACACCTTACATCGCCCACCCATGTAGTACAAAGACGTACAAGACCCAAAGAGAAGTTCTGCCGGGCGCACAAACGACATATGTCTTTCTTCAGAACTGCCTTGCTCGCGCCAGTTGAAAGCTTTACATCAACGTTCTCACGGAAGTTATACATGGCAATACCCGATAGTAGGGACGGTAGAGAATGGCGGATTTCGTACAGCATTTACCCAAGTCAAGAAGAGGGAACACCGCCATATGGGTAGTGGTTGATAGACTCTCAAAATGCGCTACTTTCTCGCCAATTCGTAATTACTGGGCGATCCGATAAGCTAGCTCTGATATATGTAAAAGAAATTATAATCAACGCCGAGTACCAAAAATCTATTACATCCGATGTAGACTCCAAATTCACATCTAGATTTTCGGGCAAGTCTACAAAGAGAATTAGGTATGGTTGAACTTCAAGAAGATTTTACCCAGATTGACGGGCAATGCCGTAGCGACAATCCAGACTCGAAGATATGCTCATAATAGAATTTGGATCGATGTAAAAACGGGAGGATATTTTACCTCTTATCGAAGTTTGGTCACAATAATAGTTATCATTTATCGACTGATATGGCCCCACACAAGTTTCAGTATGGTAAGAAATGTAGATCACCGCCATCGGGACGGGGTCAGCGAGTGAAGTCGTCGCGCCGTTAAGCCGAATGAAATGATTGAAATCGCTCGACAAATTAAGGAAGAATAAAAGAAGTTTCAAGATAGATAAAAGTCTTACGCCGATACGCTGGATCCGAGCCGCCAAATTGAAAGTGGAGACAAGTGTATTTCTAAAGTCTATCCATCAAGGGATTATAAGATTTGGTGTTAAAGGAAAACTAAGACACCTGCTTCATAGACCACACGAGATCCTAGGTTAAGACAGCCCAAGAGGCTCATAGTCGCTCTTCCGCCAAACTGGGAATGCCATGCATAACGTGTCTTCCACGTGTCATAATTAAGAAAATACGTATGACCGACCCAAAACACGCGATCCATCAAGACGACGGGCCCTCGACTCGATATGAAGCTACGTAAGAGTAACCTCACTAATAATACGACCATAAAGTTCAACAATTGAGAAACAAGTCAATTTCACCTGGTCAAAGTGTTGTGGAAACATCACTACGCAAGCTGTCAATGGGAACTTCAAGATGCAAATGAAAGAGCGACTACCGCGATTACTCACTAAGGTATGCAAATTTCGGGACAAAATTTCTTATGGCTGATAGAGGATGAAACCCCTCACAGCTTCAAATGCCAAATTACGTGATTAAAACCCAAAATTAGGTTTTCACCGAGATAATTAAATCCAAGATGAGATCGAATACCACTTCGATCACTTACGGCGGAATGAATTTCGCCTTATATTCACCATCAAAATCTGGAATCAAGAATCGAAATTTATAACGCTTATCCAAGGGTAGTATTTTAACGCCGATCGCCAGCATCGACAATGAAATTTCGTGAATTTCCTAAGCCATCACGTTTAGAAATTATTTCCTATATTAATGATATATTTTACTAAAGCAATTACATAAATTTTACGACTATTTCGAGATTTAATCGATACGTAACGCTTTGAACGCTTTCAAACGCTAACGCCTGAGATTTAAAACAAAAGATGATTTTAATGATCAAGAAATTATAGGAATTTATTTCCTATGATATTTTATGTAATTACCAGTATTAAGCATTAAAACAATGCTAGAGCATTAAGAATTATTATTGAGTATTTTCAAAATTCTCAAAACCCTAACTTTCCAAACTAGGTTTTTCACATAAAATCATGCCATTTAATTATCCTATGCTATTATTTATCATCTAAATCATATACCATGATGTATATATCTATGATTAGTATGAAATAAAAATTTTATCTCATAGCTCGCCTAATGGGCGAGAACTATATATATATGTACACAAATTTTAATTGCTTTATTTCTCCACCTCGCATGTATATCTTTTAATTGTTTCAGATTTTATATCATTAAATCTCCCACTAATAATATATTTTAGCTATTTTCAAGAGATTTACGTGTAAGACACCATGATTAGCTACCCATTAGTGTATAAAATATTATTAAAAGTCAGTGGTCTCAGTGTGTGCAAGGCAGAGAGAGCCGAGCTTAGGTGATATGTGTGAATATTCAGATTTCTATTCATTCTCTCTCGTAATATTCCAAATAAATTAACATACGACACGGTATTCTAAACCCTGCATTGTGGGTTTTCCCGAATATTCTTATCTCGTATTACATCGAATCGTATTTCGTTCAAAGCTTCATAACTAATCCTTTTTTTCATAATTCTACCAAGGATTGTGAATTATGGAATTGAAATTTATGAAATAATACGGCAATATTATTTTAACATCGAACTGTGATCGAATTCCGCAGACTTTATGGAAATTTCTCGAGCAGAAGCGCCCTAATTGAATTCCATATTATTTTCCAATATTAAATGATATTTATTTATTTAGTAAGTACGAACTTACCGCACTCCTTTCGAGACGAAATGATTTTGAACGCTTTGAGACGCTTTAACGCCAACGCCTCAGAGACGTTAAAAAAAAATGAGTTTAATGCCTGTGAAATTATTATAACTAATTTCCTATTATTATTTTTATATAATTGCAGCACTAATAACTATTAAAATCAATTTATATAGTATTAAACCTCGATAATTCTAACTATCGGAATTCGAAAACCCTAATCTTATAAATTATGGTTTTTCATATGAAATGATACCATTAAATTATCATATGGTATCTAAACTATATGTTATGATATATATGGATATTATTAAGCATTAAATCAAATTTTAAGAAATAGAACTCGATGGTTTCGATTTTTAAATTTCAAACCCTAAATTAAATTAGTGGTTTTAAGCATTTAAACGATGCAATAATTTTATCCTATGCTATTATTTAATATCTAAATCAAATATTATGATATATATGATCAAAAATTACATGAGAGTCTGTTACCACCCCAACCCTAAAACGGACCTGGAGGGAAACAATTAAGGAACAAGACTAGGGTCTATGAAAACTAATGAGGACGATATTATATGAAAAATAACATAGATACCAAAGTGAAGCTAAACCAACAGATCCAAAGGAAAATATAATGATTCAAGAACTTTAGTTAACATCATCTATTCATAGGAACATTGTTCAAACCGCAGCTAAGTCATGGAATACACGTATGACGCACGCACCCGCGTTTCTAACTCGACATACATAAACTTATCAAAAGTAGTCCCGACTTCTCAACACCTCCATCAACATTGTCAACACCAACCTCGCATATTTAAAAACAACATGCGAATCGAGTACAAGAATGTACTCAATGGACTCATGCCAAAACATTTTATCGTATTAAATTACATCCATATCATGGTAAGACATGGTTTTTCGAAACGCTGACTTACTAAAATATTTTCATCATTTTATAAACATTTGTTGTCGCCAAGCATTTTACTCGCATGAATGATCCATATCTTTATCCTTTCTTCATATCATTATCATTTACGCCGATGAGGCCTCCTCGTCGCCGCGGACCGGAATTGTCCTTACCAACAATCAAGGTGCCAT